>JAHZNI010003095.1:0-17959 GCA_027744415.1 Seira ritae
CTTTGATAATTGTTTCTTTTCAGCTTTGCAGCCGATTTCAAAGCACATTGGTGATTGCTGAGCATGATAATAATGCATTGAACGGCATAACTTACAATGCGGTTGCAGCCGCATCAAAACTGGGTGGCGAAGTCTCCTGTCTGGTTGCAGGCTCCGGTTGCTCAAAGGTGCGTTATAATTTCCAATTTTGATTGCTTTCTTGAACATATTAATGACTGAACTTAAGAAATGGAATAAAATTACATACATAAAATTACAAGTACCCGTATTTGTTTTTTAGGCGGCCGAGCAAGCTACAAAAATTGCTGGAGTGAAGAAGGTTCTTGTTGCAGATAATAAAGCGTTTGAAGGATTTCTCGCAGAAAATCTCACTCCAATTATTTTAGAGACTCACAAACAATTCAAATTCACACACATTATAGCTGGAGCGTCTGCCTTTGGAAAGGGATTGTTACCGCGGGTGGCAGCGAAATTAGACGTACAGCCCATCTCTGATGTCATCGGTATCAAGGATGCCAGCACTTTCGTGCGTCAAATTTATGCCGGTGAGCTTATTTTTTCAGTTTGATTTTCAACTGGTAGGAGTTCCTGATAGGATAAATAAAATAATTTTAGAAAAAAATAAATTCTGTTGTAGGCAACGCTGTGACGACTGTTAAGGCTAAAGATAACATCAAGATTTTGACTGTACGAGGAACTGCTTTCGAAGCTGTTGGGGAAGGAGGCAGTGCGTCACAAGATAAGGCTCCAGATGTGTCCATTAGCGGGGGAAAATCTGAGTGGGATCAATATTTTTCAAAAAGAATTTTGGTTAATCTGTAATTCTGTTTTAATTCAATTGTCCACCCTTTTTTCTCTCAATAGGAGCTCTATATTGCGGTTGGTATCTCTGGTGCTATTCAGCATTTGGCTGGAATGAAAGACTCAAAGACGATCGTAGCAATTAACAAGGACCCCGAAGCTCCTATTTTCCAAGTTGCCGATTTTGGTCTGGTTGCCGATTTGTTCAAAGCCGTTCCAGAGATGACTGGAAAATTATAAACATAAAGCATGTAAAACCAAAGACTCATGGAAGAACGCGTACAATTTTGAATGAAAGATAATACATATATTATGCGCATGTGAAGATCTATGTTTTCTGCAGATCACCAAATTGAATAAATATTTTCTTCCAATTTAACTTTTTATTATGTGATTCAATCCCATTGGATATAATTATATCCTTAATTTTTATTGCAATCATCATCATCTATTATGGGCATGGGGTTGGTACACATTATTCACAAACATTCAGGAAAAATGTGCTCGTACTAAAGGCTGATGCAAAAATAGGGTCCTGGAAAACTTCACGCCATGGTTGTTTTTACATGTACGCAGTAGTACGCAGCTACTATTAGGGTTCCTTTGGCTCTTCTTTGTTGCATACTGATGATAAATGTATATTGTATGTCTGACTGATATCCTGTCAAAGAGACATGTAAGCCTCAATAAATCGCCACTTGTTTTGTTAAGCCACAGTTGTCATTCCCGCACTGATTCGATATGATGGAAAATGAAGCCCAGCACGAGCACATCTCATCAATCAGGCCCCACCCTGTGCGAGTTGTGCGAAAAAAAGTTTATGGGGCGAGGGTGGGTTCGGATTGTGGAGCAATACATGGCAAAAAGTAGATTTTATTGATTTTACAATTGTCTGTGTCGTTGTATATCACGCTCTTGTGATCTGATTCATGGTGGCTTTCAAGTTACATAATTATTTCTAAGTACTTACCTTGTTTTAACAACATCGGTCTCACATTGCCCCAATGCGCTCCAAATGAATTTATATAGTTTAATTTAACATATTATAGTTTGGAGACGTTCATATTACATGTTTATCTCTTTCTATTCTTATAATTTTATCCAAAGTATTGATTGGTGCCCATAATAAATAGATTGTTGGTGCAAGAGTCTAAATGAAACTTTTTTTCCTCTTCCTAAACTCGGTAGCTTAATCTATAGCGGAGGCGTACGCATGGAAAATCGGTCGAGTAGCATGCCATGATATGATGCCATAAAGTTTGTTATATTAATTAACCGTTCATGCTAAGTATATGAAGATTTTTGGTTGAGCTATGAATTCAGCAAAAAATTATGATATGGCTTGTTAATCCGCAGCCAGGACACATACGATTAAATAGCTAATTACGTGGTATGTCGCGCATATTTAACAATAACCAGGTAGATTTTTTTAAATTCGATTCCATGTAGCATGGATCCTTCAAGTCTTGTAATGTCTTAAGGAGGTCCGATAAGCCGTAATAGCCGAATAAATTGCTTCATATTCACTATACAGAGACGTCACACGACATCAGTGATTGAGTTGCGATTGCACATTAACATCAAATACAAATATACAATACAAAATTTTTAAGGGAAGAGAAGACAAAAATGGGATGCAACGCTGCTCTGAGTACCTGTGTAAAATATTATGTGCTTGAGAACCCCACCACAATAGATTGTTGAACTGTGATGTGGCGAAAATATAGCATGACAAAATGAAGACATGACGCCCGATCTGTGATTGATGTTGGTTGTTAACTAAGCTTAATAAGCGAGATGAGTTTGAGATCTGCATGTGCAAAAACAATCATGTCGTAGCGTAGCCTCAAAAAAATTTTGCCATGATTATTGGCCTGCGTACATCAAGATGGATTTTCGTTCAGGTTCAAAATGCATGATAGCATTTTATTCATAGGATCGTATTTTTTGCGTGTCTCGTATTCCAGAAAATGATGGAAATAACAATGCGATGATGCTTCAGCTTTTTTCTTAAAGGACGGGTTAGATGGGCTGGGCAATTTAGCAATGGTTTTGAACGCATTATTTCATTTCATAATAATCAATACTTGAATGGCAACTTTTACAGCTTTGGTATCAAATCAAACAACTTAAGATGCAGTAAAAAATAGGACGCTCATTTATTCCCTCGGGCTAAAATGGAACAAAGGATTCGCGATTCGTCCATTGGACGCGACATGTGTAATTGCTTTTTTTGTTAATTTGTATTAACAAATAAATGCGTACTGGAGGAATGGAATGCAAGTTCCAATTCATGCGAAAGAAAAGAATGCACCCATATTCCAGCCCTCTTTGTAAACGAATTCCAAGTACTTCATTCTTTTGCAACCTATTATCTAAAATCTTCAATTGATAGATGCTTTGAACTTACGAGTATTTTCTACAGTGAAAATTATGCTATAAAAGCAAATGACTGGATTAAGATTTCTTCAGTATCATTTCAACGCTCATTTAAGCAATTTAATTCAAGCTCAATCACCTCCCAAACCTCTCCAAACTCCAAAATGAAGGTAAGATTACGATTTTATTCTTTAAATTGTGAATTCCACAGGCGAATTCCAGAGGTGATCAGGATTTGAAATTATAAAATATTTTAGACCGTCATTGCTGTCCTCGCTCTCGCCGCCGTGGCCAACGCTGGACTCCTCGCAGCCCCAGCTGTCCTTTCGGCCCCAACCGTTATTGCTCGTGCTCCATCTCTTGACTCCGCCGTCATCAAGTCTGACCGCATCGGAGGAAACTTTGCTTACTCCGTTGCTGAGAGCCACGCCTATGCTGCCCACACCCCAATCATCCAAAATGTTGTCCGTCCAGTTGCCGTTACTCATAGCATTCCAACCGTCGTTGCCGCCCCAGCCCTCGCCGCTCATACCGTCTTGGCTGCCCCAGCTTTGAGAACCGTCGCTATCGCTGGAGCCCCAGCCGCCACCGTTAGGATTGCTTAATTACATTTTTAGCTCCTTGAACATCCCATTTTGCTCATTATAAATAGTTTTTTTATTTTTTACAACAATGCGAATTTTTCAATTGGCAAAATGAAATAAATGTTCTTATTCCCTTTTGGAAAACTTACGTTAAATTATTTTAAAACAAGAGTTTCATAAAACTGAATTCATAATAAATTATTGTCTGACTGTTCCTTAAAATTAGCAAAGCTTCACTCATTAAATTCATGCATAAAAATGTAGACACTACAGGTAGTCCCATACTTTCTTATTACTAAACGAAGTTGTTCGATTGAACCCTATCAATCATTGTCTGATTCTCCGCTGCTAGATCCTTGACTAGGGATTTTAGTTTTTACTTCCCCGTCGCCATCAATTGCTTTGCATTCAGCTAGTAAGGATTCGTTCTTGCGACATTCTACTTCCAACTCTAGAATACACTTCTCATAAGATACTTTCACATCTAAAAGACGCTGGATCTCCGTTTGCAATGTTTCAACTAAAATAAAATAAAGAAGTCAGGTAATGAATGTACATCTTTTTTATGCCTTGAACTCAAAATAAAAATCTTCCATCTACCGGAGAATTTGTCCATCTGATATCGCTTATCAACTTTCGAACACGTTTCCCTCATTCCGTCATGAATGGACTGAAGCTGTCTCAGGAATTCTTCTCTTCCAGAAGCTGTATTGCATGCCCTAATTAAAATTAATAGAATTGACATCATGAACCGATTGGTAAATGCAAATACTTGAACAACCAATGCAGTATGTAGTTAGATTAAAGTCGTTCTCACAGTTGGTAAGAATCCACAATTGAATTCAATAATGATAACTCCTTCTCCAAATAACGTTTAGTGTCTTCTAGAGAATTATAAAGGCTGAAAAACTGCTTGGTCGAGCGGTGAGTGGCAGACACTGAAATAAATATGTAACACGAAAAATTTACAAGAACCTGCAAAGCAAACGTAAGTACAAATACTGATTGGTAAAAATTAGAATCAGTATAGGCGATTGGTTTTCTGATAAGTTTACCTTGGTTGTACAGTTCTGAAAATCGAAGTCTATATTCTCTGAGTTCCATCCTATTTGGAACCTGTTCAATTTGCCGGCGAATTGAGGCAACCTTCCTATTAATAGTCGCAAGTTCAATTCGACCGGCTTCTAAACGAGCTTCATTTCTGTCCAATTGCGCGGCTAAATCAGCTTTAGTTGCGTCTGAAAAATCTAAAGACATTTCAAAGTCAATACTAGTATTTTATATTTTATTAATCTTTGATTGTATTGCAATTTTTGGTAATTGGTGCTAACCAGTATTTAGCAATTCTAGCTCCTTTTGCAGTCGCTCCAACTCATCATTACAGGAGGCTTTAAACAATTTCTCATCAGATTTCAGTCGTTCGTAAATGGCTAGCTGATTCTCGACCTCTTCCACCAGGCTTTTGTTGAGGGAATTGCTTGAAGATAACTCAGAAATTTCTGCATCAAGCCCACTTGAAGTCGATTGTAATTCGTCCAACTCCTTCTGCACTTCTTCCAAAATTTTAGTTCGTTCACTGATTTCAGCATCGCATTTCGTCAGGTTTTCATCCAATTTCTTATTATGGTTAATTAGAGCTTCGATCAGATTAACAGCATCCGCAGGACTTCTTTCATTTTGTCTGGCATCATGAATATTATTTTCATCAGAAGGGACTTGGTTGGACACTGTCACCGTCCTCGGTTTAGGTCTAGGCTTTGGCTGCAAATTAATAAGTATACATATGTAAACTAGCTTTAAGACTTAAATCATGATGAGATGAAATTGTTGAATTGATCTAAACAAACTGACACTGTAAACACTAAATATGTACCTTTTCCATTATCGGGGGACACTCGGCCATCTTTTTCACAGAGATTACAGAGGTCGAGGTCAAAGGGATGATGAGGAATCCAAACGCAAATTACACCACCACCACCATCACAGATTCACGGAAAGAAATTCAAAATATAATTATGTAATGAACAGTAATGAAATGAAGAAGATTTGCCGTAAATCTGATCGGTTGTTCTTTAATGATTTTTTACAAGGCAGTCGTAAGAAGGCCGTCCTTCAATATTACTAACGACGAATGCTTACTATTTTTTGACAGAATGATGATGTCAAAAACTTTTTTAGAACATGTGATTCTATATCCAAAATCCCATTGATCATCTTGACTTGAAAAACTTGAAATCCCTTTTCTCTGCTTCTTTGCATTCCATACACCCATTTTCACTTGCTCGCTTTGCCCCAATTGCTCAAACTCTGGAGACGGGAGAGTTTTTCATGCAAAAAAAAAGTTTCTTCTTCCTCAAGCCAAAATAGTGAAACAAAAGGAAAGAGATGGCACGTGTTTTAACAGTTTATTGCCAGTGAAGTGAAGTTTCCTGTTCCTGTCAATTAAAATCTACTACTGTCTGTTTGGGTCTGTAATCTCTAATGTGTGAATAACCTAAAACAATTATTACATATCCCTTCATAAGTTTAGTTAGCACTACTCAGTCCTGCAAAAATATAAGTAGGACAATTTAGTACTTTTCAAAATGAGTCGAACAGGTGAAATAATTACTCTTCAACTTGGGAACTACTCGAATTTTGTTGGAGCCCATTATTTTAATTTACAGGTAAATGAAGGTCATTCGTCAGAGTTCGTAGTTATCAGTTCTTCATTTTTCCTGGATCATGGATAATATATATTTTAAATATCAAATTATCTAAATCGTTTTATTCCTCTGCAGGATCCAACTCTTAATCCTGATCTTCAAGATGACTTTAGTCACAAAGTATTATGGCGAGAAAGTGAAAACCTACAGAAACAGCGAATTATTACCCCGAGGGCGCTCATATTCGATCTGAAAGATAACTGGTGCAATAAATTCATTCGGAGTTCAAGCCAGTTCCCGGACCCTAAAACAGTACGTAGGTCTTCATCAAGTAGACTAGTAAATTTGGATAATATTCAACAGAATATTCCATGGGATGGATCAGTGCAAAGGGTTATTCTTCCTGGCGACAATTCTGACTCGGATTCCGAGCAAGATTCTGAGGGAAAGAAAAAGGTAAAGCACGAGGAAGATAACTACAGCCAATGGGGCGAATATTCTAGATGGAGGCTCCACTGTGCTGAAAAGTTCGCGTTTCGTATTCCTAACTTCATGTACAACTCCGAGACTGATAAATTGGTTAGCTACGGGCAAGGATTAGAAATCTACAAGAAAATAGAAGAAAATGTCATTGATGGGATTAGACTTTATGCTGAAGATTGCGATTATTTAGAGGTAAGAAATAAAGCAGGAAGTGAAATATTATGTATGTTGCTAGATTAATAGCTCCGTTGTATATTTCATTAAAAATTCGATTTTTTCACGCTGCAGGGATTTCATTTGTTAACGGACGAGTACGATGGATTTACTGGCATCGCTGGAGGAATTCTGGAACATTTGGGGGATGAATACGACAAGAAGGCATGTCTGGGACTTGGTTTGAATCAGCCAATTCCGGAATCCGAAAACTCACCGGGACCTTCACTAAAGGACCATAAAATAAGAATCAGTAATATGGTGCAACTGTGGAGCTCTTTTGCTAACCACGCCAGGGTATTTTCTAGTATTGGTGTTTGCGAGGACACACTCTGTCTCAATCCCATGTCACGCAAGTTCACAGGTGTAGTTCAAGATGTAAGGGAGATGCTGTAATTTTGAATCTGGAATACATACGGTTAAGAAAATGGTGTTTTAAATTCCTAACGATGCATTTATTGGTTTCCTTTGCAGTGCAATTCACCATTCATCTCTAGTGCAATTATAGCATCTGCCCTGGATACATTAACTTCCCCATACAGATTATCGATTCCGTCTTTTCCTCTGCACGAGTTGACCAGCTTGCTAAATGCGTTTGGACATAAGATGACTATGATAAACTCGATATTTCCTTTAGATTTATATGGTCAAACATTGTTTCAAACGCTCGGAGAGAAAGGTCTTTCAGGACTTACGTCGTTAACCCCAAATGTTGAGTTTAGCCTAGAACACTCGTTAGGAAATATTTTTGTTGTTCGAGGTATCGGCAAGGATCAAGTGATAAGGTAAATTAATTCATATATTTGTTACTTACACACATTTTTAAAATCCAGAGTTTGCTATTACTTACTACGGAGCCCATTAGTAGGTTTTATCATTTGGGTTGGATATACTTTATTGTAGCAAGTCCGATTCCCAGGAATACAAGCATGCCGACATCAAGAGCGTTAGATCATGTTTGGAGCTTTATTGCCAGGAGTCGTATTCAAGATCTGTTCATATCGTGAAGGACATTCCAAAGCCCTTCAAATCATCATATCCGTTTCCTAAACTGTACGATGTGAACTTTCTAAACAGTTGTGCTAATGAAAAACGAAGTACCTTATCGGGAGGTAGTGCAAATCATGCATCTTATTATTCTTACTAATTGTATTTTACCTTAATTAATGACTATGTAACCTTGCTGTCTCTGAAGGTGATCAATGGATGCTTCCAACTCTCGCTTCGGCCCATAATACGCCAGACATGGGAGATGTTTTAGAAAAAATTGTGAGGACTACCGGTGGTGGAATCGGTGGGTCTTCCCAGAAAATGCGATCCTTTTACGAACCATCTTCAGCTACGTGTAACAGTTCCACCATTGAATTCGAAGATTATGCCGATTGTGTGAATAATCTTAGCAGTCTGAGGGAAACATATTTGAAGGAATAATTTGTAAATGAGACTAATTTTTGTATAAAAATTAAGATCATCAAATATTATTTGTGCTTTTTTAAGTTTACATTTATTCCCTTTTCTTTAACACTGTGATACATTTAACCTACTTACTTTCATACCTTCACACGCATAGAGACAGCTCTGTAAAAACATATATAAGCTTTGTTTTGTTTTAGTTATTCTATTAGCATGACTTTCTTGCTAAAAGTATTGTATGATTGGTTACAATTTCTTCATTAAAGTCAAGATATCATAATATGTTTTAATAATTTTTCAATTCAAGTACATGCATAGCTTTATTGGAATAGTCAAATCGATGAAATTCAGGGGACAAAATGTTTGCGCAACTCGTGTAATTTTGTCATATTAGACATAAATTAAGAATTATTATTTAATTTAAATCAAAATATGGGTTAGCGGATGAATTCATCAAGCGTTTTATAAAATGAACCAATATAGTTGCCCCTTTTGTTACATTCAGTTGTCATCACTGATGGACAGTTGATGACAGCCCTGTTCATACATCTTCATTACTATTACCATCGTCAAGCAGGCCAAGACCAACAACAACAACGCCCCATCATCGTACGGCGATATGGCGAATAAAATCCGCATTAGCTACTTAGGTGCATTGAGCATTATAGTATAATGTATAATGCTAATATAAAAGCAAACCACTGGAGAAGCCATGTCCAACTTTTCAATGATTACTCTAATGATTTTGGATTTTACTCGGGTAATTTTGTTTACAATTGCACTGTGTATTTTAAAATATTTATAAATGCTTCTCAGTCTATCCGTATTAATGCAGATTCCTCTTGTATCAAGCATTTTATAAAGAACGCCAGTTTATATGTACTTATGTCTTTCATTCTTTTATTTCTTATTTCTTAAACACATTCATGTTCAAAATATTCGATCCAAATTAAATTGTCAACATTTCATTCATATCCGATTTTGAATGTGTTCATTTGGTGAAGCGTAATCGGGCTGAAAGAATTCCTCCCAGGGCATCCAACACTACTGCTATTACATATTATGCAAACGCAAGATGCAAGAGAGTAAAACCCAAGTCTTGGGACTGGCTTGAAGTTAGTTAGCAGCTAGAAAGAGAGCAGCGAAGAACATGCGATGCGAGCGAGCCTAAGCAGAGAACTGGAAAGCACACAACAAAGCGTGACAAAGTCGAAAAGCTAAAGAGCATTTCCGTAAATATCTCGAAAACATTGTGACTTTTTTTGCTTTTGAAGCATAACATAATTTTTTTCTTTATGTGTCGTACCTCATGCAACTTTCTCTTTGTCCCGTTTTCATAAACTAAAACTTGTTAGTTTCCCCTCGCTCGTATGTTTCCTTTTAAAAACTTGTCATGTTTGTACTGTGAGCTTGCAGCCAGCAGCAAGTGAAATGGAACATCATCAACTTGGTGTGGACAGCTCGGGTTAGCGTTTTACCCTCTCTCATGTCCTGTCATCAGTTTGTCACTGACCACGGAAAACTAATTTGTTGTCTTTCATGACAATTCTTCGTCTTGTTGAAAAGAGTGAAAATATGATGAAAGTGGTGTGGTGAAACACTTTCCTTTTAACAGAGAAAGATTCAACTTTGTCGAAGGCAGACATTGAAAATCCATTCTTGTTCAAACAAATTTGTCCCGATTGAAACCTCTCCGTAAAAAGATAAGTACTTTGTTTGTTGCCGTCGCCAGTATAACCCCAGAAAACAGTTATTAAGGGGAAAAGGACATATGTATGCCTGTCTACTTATTAATTCGATTGGAATGTGCATGGTGCATCATACCTATATTACAAAATGGTCGTAAATTCTTCTAGATACTTATAACCTGTGTGAGAGGTATATAGTTTTTATTGCCCACCTATTAGCGTAAAATACGTATCTGATTACACCCTCAAGTCTACTCAAAGCCTTGTCATTAACTTACCTTCGTTCACACACCACCCCACCTATTATTGAGACGTGCATTTCGTGCGTTTGTGTCATTTGCAGGGGAAAAAACTTCCCATTTTATTTCCCTTTCCCGTGAAATTATTCAAGTTCGGCCAATAATAACTTTATGAGCATTATAGTACTTGTGGAAGGAAATGAACTACAACTGACAGTTAACTTGTGACGAGTGGGAACGCCTGCCTGGTAGAACAAAAACTTTTCTGCCACCAAAAAATACTAATTTTGTGTGGTTTAGTGTGTTGGTTTATCCATACATTTCTGGAAAAATCCACCTTTTTCGCGTTATAAATAATTTTAAGAGTTTCTTCATTACCGCAGCACGGTTAAATTATCGTTGATCAAATTTAAAGGTGAACACTGAACGGAAACCTATCGTGTACTTTGGAATTTTCTTCAGTACCAGTACGTAAGTGTTTTTTTTATGTCAGCTTAAATTCAATCAACGAGTTTCTTCCTTTTTTGGCTGCTGTAAAAGTAAAGCCCGTAAATTTTGTTGAGGGTTAAAATTACAAAATGTTAATTAGCGTTTATGTTCCAAATGAAATATGATCACTTGTCTCGCATCAGGAAGCAATAACAGGAAGTTATTAGCAGGACAGAATTGGATAAATCTCACAATGCCCCATCTGATACCGTAGTGTACTGCACCATACTTCTAGACTGACTTTCCTTCTTTCTTTAGACTGCTTTCACTCTAGTCGAAACACTGCTATCGAGCTTTTTAGTCGGTCTGATCATGATTAATGTCATTATCAAAAGAAAGCTTGACTAATGAGGACGCACAAATTGAGAATAAAATTAACAGAAGGACTTGAAGCTAAATTATTGTTATCTTGTGGTTTGAAGAAAATTGACAGAAAATAACTCTTGTACCTTCAGAAAAACCGGCAACTAAAAATTATGCATTGTTTTTGCCTACGTATTGCACAAGTCATTAATTAAATAATTTAATAATAACTCAATTAAGTATGCTTCGTGCATGTTGAAAGTATTGTCCAAATTATCACATTGATCGTTGAACACAAAATGCTCCCTCAAAAACTTAAAATTGAAACATTGTTATTATTCAGAACCAGAATACATAAATAATTCACGTCTAGGTCCAGGTTTTTCCGCGCGCAATTTTATTATTGATTGAAATGAAGAAAACTCCTGCAGTTTTAAAATTGAAATTTTTAGATAGTAGAATTTAGAAAGTTGGCATGTTTTGAAAGAAAAATATTTGGTGCATCTTTCTTGTTCGATCAACATTTGACCATCTTGCTTTGATATCCTCTGGCGTTTTTATTCTCTTCAAAAGGAACAATCCATTTGTCGATTCGATAGATAGCATTCAACCGACATCATTACTAGTCCGTAAAATGTGGTAAAGGGATGTGGTTACTGTTAAACCCTTCATGTTTCTATTCTATCCCCTATGTTCAGCAATGCACTCACTATCCAAAAATTTTCGACATGGATTTTGCAAAAATAAATTGCAGGAAACTCTTGTGAGGATAAATGACAAAAACATCCAGTGAAACGAC
Organism: Seira ritae; assembly: GCA_027744415.1. Taxonomy (NCBI): domain Eukaryota; kingdom Metazoa; phylum Arthropoda; class Collembola; order Entomobryomorpha; family Entomobryidae; genus Seira; species Seira ritae. Next base: position 12,037 of record JAHZNI010003095.1, read on the forward strand.
GACGTGTGCAATTGGCGATACATGACTCGAGAATCAAAAGGAGAAAATACACCTTTTTTCTCGCTCTATTTCCTGTCGCTTATTCCCCTTTTCCCATGGTCTCTCCTTTCCTATTGCTCTTTTCTGTATATCTCTCGTTGAAATATCTACGTTTTTACCTCACAATTTTTTCAAAGTATCGACAGAAAAGAGAAAAAACTCACAGGCTTTTACAGGATTATAAGCCCCATTCCCTTTCCCCACTAAGAACACTAAAGTACAGTTGCTTTTATGTCGCGGGATAAGACTTTACCTAATGTTTATCTAAATACTAAATTGTTCAATAATAGCTTGAAAACAAAACTTTTGGTTCGTTGCTGCTGGTCCGTCTGTCTGAGAACAAGTATGCACTTCATTCCATTCCACAGGCAAAGGTTTTTTCTCTTGGAAACAAAGCAGTCCTTGAGTGTTTTCCTTTAAAATCAAACACGGAAGAGTGGGAATGTAAAATGGTAAAAGTACTTTCCCAAGCCTGATCATATCTTACTATCATTATCGACATCTCTCTGGATTGTAACGGTGAATGAATTTGTAAATGTCGTACCATTTTCATTTCGACAACTTTTAGGGCTCAACCACAAAAAAAGTATTTTGTAACACTTGAGGGGGCCCACTACTATTATATAGGCGTATAGGCTTTGGTTGAGCATCATGAGAATTCACCAAAAAAGAACCTTTCATTTTTAAGAGAAAATGGACTCGACTAAACACCCTATTTTTATTTCTCGATCAACATGCCTCGATATCGTATCAAATTGTCAATCGCTTTACACTTGTCGAAGGTTTCTTTCTTTTATAGAAAACTCAACAAAGACTTTTATCGCCCGAAATAGAGAAATAGTAGTTCCTGTGACCAAAATGGACAACTTGCTTTCGACATTTAACTAAACTCATATGTCCCTATTTCCAGTGGCACATAATATGGCAGTGGTAGTAAGTCTATTGATTCCGGACAATGCACTCGTTCATTAGAACATTGAAGGACCTATTGTGATTCTCTTTTTAGCTCGTCGTTTTCGATTTTTAAACTCCTTTGTTGGTGATATGTATTACTCTATCGCTCTATCTCTATTTTCACCTTTGACCATAGTCCAAATCTCGAAAAGAATGAAAGGAGGAAGAAGTGCTGACTGGTGACTGCTGACAAGCTTTCTTCTTGGATTTTTTTTTCATTCCGATTCTTCCGCCTTTTACTCCATTCCGCTTCTCTACATTTTTAATTCTTCGCTTCTGTTAAAATCTACCAAATATGCTTCCGCTTCCTGGGCTCTATTACGGGAACCTGCTTAAAGGAGTGGAGTGGGGTGCGCCGCAATTATCATATATCTTGCTCGGGACACATACATTTCTCTTTCCAGGATAAAACGGAGATATGTAACTTTAGATCTTCAAATCTGCTGCAGGGAAAACCGTCTATAAAACTGAATGCAATAAGAAGGGAATTGATAGGAGAGAAGTAGGTATGTATGTAAAATTACTACTACTACTACTGTTCAGAGCTCCCTTTGTTTACACGTATAATCTTTCCTTTGAAATCGGTGGTCACCAAATTAAAACTCACTTCAAGCTGAAATTGGATAAGATTGTACCCAAGGGCATGACTTGTCACTAGAAAGTAAAGAAAAGAGAAAAGAAGGGAAGTGGACCTTGCAGCTTTCTTCTCTGATCTCAGCTTTCTTGTGGGAAAGTAATAAGGGCAAGGGCTGCTGCTGATAAGTGTTTTCTTAAAGCCAGCAAACAGGGGCAAACAAGTTGGAGTAGTTGACTAGCTCATGTTAAACCAGCTAACCAGCGTTCGATTACGTTTAGGTTTAGAAAGTAGTGAAGGTCCAATAAATAGATCGTCAACCGAACAGTGCTCCGCTCTCCTTCCCTTTCGCATCATATCAATGTTTATGTGGTCCACTTGGCATATGGTCTGCAAAGCGGATTACCAACAGTGAAGTGAGGAAAGAAGAGAATTATTGATAAGGTTGTAAAAACTGCGGTGAAGAACTCTTTGAATAACCCAGAAAAAACATTTAAACTTTTTTTTGTGTTCAAAAAGAAAAAAGGAATTGGTCTTGTCTTGGAAGTAGAAGGTATTTATTTCCTTCCCCTTTCACCAAATCTTCCCCAGTAACCACTTGAGAATCTATCATTTCTCCATCAATCTCTTTCACACAGAGGTAATACCAGTTGATGACAAGAGATTTCTTTGTAAATCCGTTCGAGGGCTGCTGTCGAAAGAATCTTCAAGTTTACTTTGTCCTTATATGCTACGCCTTGCTTACACGGGAAAGGGTAAAAGTCGGTATACATGATACCTAACATAGGAGAAAGTGCATGGGGCTTGGTATACATATATATTTTGGAATCAAGAGACGAGAAATCACAGATTTTTTATGAGTTTGCTCGTTTCTTTTTTACTACTGTGATCTTTTCCAAGGGCTTAAGGAGTAATCTCTCTTCTCCTGCACACAACGAGACGAAGAAGAAGTTTTTTTTTGTTTTTACTTACTACATGCATCATACACTGGATGTTTTAAATGTTTTCTTGGCAAGACACTTTGCTTATGTTCCTACTTAAGTACTAGTTTATTTAATGCGACCGTCAAGTGATTTTCCCAATTTTAACCGTGGCGTTATGCGTGCCTAATGGCATAACATTCTTTAAAACATCAAGTTTGTCTCTTGCTTTCCAGATAGTCGAGTAAGGCTTAGTGGGTTGAGAGCTTGTAATGCAACGTAAAGACAAGTTCACTCTATCATCTCAAAAGATAACTCAAAAAGTTTGCTTATGCACTTTCACGAGATTTTCTCCAGCCAGCCACAAGAAATATAGAGACATCAGTAATTTCGCCATGTTTTTAGACAGGAGCGAAAAAGTGAATAAGTTCGACTTCTATATAGATCGTATGGGCAGTTTTTTTCTTTTTAATACCTAGAGACATAAAGGAGACTTCCTTTTGCCATTATACGGATTACAGTAAATTAGCAAAAGTGGCTAGATGATGTCCTCCCTGTCTACAATTTTCTTTCTCCGCTAGGTAAAAAAAAGTTGAATGGTAGAGAAGGACGCGTAACTTTTAATACATTAAATGAAAGGGAAAAATCTCAACGGAATAAGTAGGCTTAGCGCTTTCTCTTCCACATCCAAAAAATAAAGTCGTAACATTGATGTGAATGGCTTTTAGGAAAAATGAATAGAGAAACCGCAGTGGTGCCCACACACATTGTCCAGCGGACTTTTCATTTGAAGGCATTAAGAAGAGGTACAGCATAAGATGGGATTTGCCTTTCTAGAAAGCAGTACCTACTTTTTGAGAATTAAGGGGAATGACATGAAAATGAATGAAAGAAAAGCCGTTTTATGGACTCGTAAGTCGCTATTCATCCTTTTTACAACGTCATTTGGACATTTCAACCTTTTGCATTTTCAAAACTTTTTGCTCATTTAAAAATTACACGTATTTACTTAAATACTAATATTACTTGTCTCCTTTACTATTCTTAAGCGGAGAGAAAGCTTTAGGTAAATATGAGAAATGAAAAATGGTGCTACTCTTTCAGCATTCCAGGAACTTTATCCGATTTCAAGTTTTTCGGAATGACACAGTAGTAAAACACAAGATCTGATATAAACCAGACTTTTGTGGCAATGAAAATGTCCTCTCCACACACTTTTGTAACTATATCGTCTCGTCACGTGTACCCCAACAAAAGGGCATTTCCAGATTTGACTCAACTCCACCGTCCACAGTCCACACACTACTACCCAACTTTATTTTGTGATAGAAAATCTTCGCCCAAGAAGCTATTGAACTTGTCGTGTAACTTATTACTTTAAGAAGCGTGGCGAAGACATTCAACGAACATTTTTTTAGACTTCGATTGAAAATAAGTAAGATGATTATGACAAGTATAAACGAAGGAGTACATCCCTCCGAGTTAGACAAATTTCTTAAAGCTTTATTTGCATAGTCTTCACCAAAAAAACTAACCATTTCCAGTGACGTTAACGCATGCTGAAAGTAAGCCAAAAACCGTTATCCACGCGCCCAACTAGGAATGTTTCTTTCATTTTCATTGCACTATATTCTCTCTGTAATATGAATCATGCGGCGTTTTTTATTCATCCATATTCATTCAATGGCACTTTTACTCAAGATACCAGTTATCACGAGTGTGCGGCGGAAATCGTATCTTTCCTCCTTCAGAGAAAACACCGAGTAATAATAAGAGCGTTCTCAGTTCTCGTGGTACATAGTTCCACACAAGCAGTTTTCCTCTCTCTCTTGCGATTTCGCATTCCCATTACGAACTAATATCATCACCAGCAACATTTACGGGTATTACTATTACCCTTGTAAAAACTATTTTTGCCATTCCTTTTCTCATTTCCCGGTGATATTCTTACTCTGCGACAAGCCACTGAGCGAAGGAGGAAAAGGCTTAAGGTTTGCTACAGAAGTTTGGAAAATCAAAGCCTTTCTCACTTTTTTTCACTTTCTTGATGTGCTATCTATATTGCACTGCTCAAAACTCAAAAGAAACAATGACGAAAGATTTGACGGGAATCAAACCAGCGAAAAATGTTCTCTCGTAAAATATAAGGCATTTTCTCTGGCATTGAAAATGTTTATCCACTCAAAGTGATTCAAAAGAAGTAAGCAATTCACTAAGGCAAAGTCATAATCAAACGCGGAAGGCATAAGAGAGTAAGTTTTGCTCACACATTTCTCCTACAGCCTCTAATACTGTCTACTTTACTATACGATGCGCTCCTCATTATCTATTAGCTCAGCTTTATCCCATTCTTTTCACTGAAAGTTATAGGTCAAAATAGGCATTAGAGAGCTCGACAACTACTATCATTCCCTTTGTAATATTTCGGAGAGATGCATTGTCGGCGGGGATATGATAAGTCTATGACTTTTTATTATATGCATGACGTTGTATAAAAGTGCTGCTGAGAGGAAAAAATATAGTTTTTATGCTCGTAAAAAATGCTTCCAGAAAAGTATCAAATTGTGAGTAACCGTAAAAAAAGTGTGCAGAGAAAGAGTTGCATCAGTCGTGTACTCCCTTAATACTCGAATACACTTGATGACGACAACAATGTTACTACATATTTGGAATGTGGTTCCTCCTCTTGCAAGAAGTGTTCCAAGTTCCACCAAACCAACTTTTTAACTTTGGATGATTCTACATAGCATTCCAATTCCAATGTCCCAAAAAAGTGAGATCCTCGTCTCGGCATTACTAAACATGACTCTCTCCTTTATATTTCTGTCAAGAAAAAATAGTAATGTATTAGAAATCTTTTTTCCTTGCATCTCTCCAGCAGAAAAGTTTTGCCCCTTTCTCTCTTTATCTCTCTCTCCAACTTACAACAAGCAAGTAAGTAAGTAAGTAGCAGTGGATGTAGTAGTAGTAGTAGTACTTTGGTTTAGTTTTGCGGAATAATAGTAGCTCAGTTTGACAATTACTATTGCTTTTTCGTGTTCGCCGACATTTATAGTACGTCTCGCGATGCAAGTTTGTGAGTAAAAACTAAAGGGGATGAGTAGCAGCAATGAGTTCTAGTTCTCAGTTAGACCCTTTGCATAGTCAGTTCACTTGAGCCTCTTTTTACTGATATAACTCCTACAACTATTCCGATTACTACGATTCGTACGATTACGATAAAATAAAACTAGAGCTCTTGATGCAGAAAAGTATTATGGTATTTTTTCAGCACAGTATTTTCCCCAGTCTGTCTCTGGTTGAGTCCATGCTTACCTGGTTTCTTCTTGAGGATTTTACATTGAAGATAGTAAAATCTCTGAAATTAAAGAATGCCAGTCAGAAAATTAGGTAAACTAGCAAGGTCAAAATTGCTTTTAAAATAAGGAACTATCCT
>JAHZNI010003096.1:0-15887 GCA_027744415.1 Seira ritae
AGTGAAAGAAACAGAGAAACCAAAGGAAGCAGAAGCAGCGCAGAGGAAGGTGGAAGGCATGGATGTGGAGACTCCAAAAGAGGCTACTTCGGCTGCTTAAGAAGTGATCCTCAGACTTCTCAATTCCTATTTCTATAACTTCTTAGTATTAACATTTATTTTTCACATAGAATTATAAATTTAATTAATGTGTAAAGTTTGCAATGAACATTTACTTTTGTTTCGCATTCGTTTGTTGATTTTTTGTCCATATTAATATGCAGGGTTGTTTTCAAATAAAAGACATTCCTTACGTTCGTTCATAGCATATCAATACCGATTTAGCAACTATAAATGGTTGTAGACTAGTCAGTGAATTGTATGGATCATGGCTAAGGAATTCATTCAAGGAATATAAACTTTAGGAGATATATAGTGTTTAATAATATTATGTAAAATTTGAATTCAATGCTGACTGAATAAATAAACAGTTATTGTTTTCATCTGTCAAAAAAATGCAAAAAATTATGTGCGAATTAATTTCTTTACACGTTTACTTTCAGACCAGCAGAAGCCCCCGATTTAACAATCGGATTTTTCATAAAGTAAAGAAAATATATACTGGATAGTGAGATGGAAACAGAAGGAAGACCAAGACCACTTTAGTTGCTAACGTTGTCTAGGAGTGGTGAATGACTTTACTTTTGTATGTTTTTTTTCTGCATTTTTTACTCGAGCATGCCACTACTTGTCCCAAATCTTTTTAGCATTTTATCATTATGAATTATGAATTATGATGACATATTGACTTCGATATTGAATACATGCATATCGCATCCTGGCAACTTTATGGTCATAATTTATATTCATTTGTAATAAATCGTAAGATTTTTTGGAATAAAAGCTCAAAAGCTGCAAAAAAGTACTAATATGCATTGTATTTAATAGTACTTAATCATTTGAGTTGAGGGGAACGGAATAACGAATGAGTGAGCTTGGCTTAAATTTACACAACTAAGATTTTTTACACTGATTTGGTCATTGTAAGGAGTACATCGGAATAAACTCAACTTCTATGCTAACAGTCTCAGGTAGCTCTGCTTAAGATGGATGAGCGCAGCGACATGGAATATGAGGGGGAAGATCCCGGAGAAGGAGGTTTAGTAAAGTTTAATCCGATCGGGGTACGCTTCTGGGTTAAGAAATTTAATTATGCTGCTTATATTTTCAATATGAATTAACAATTGTGCATAAAATTTCCCAATCGATAGGAATATTATGGTGGTCGTAATGACAAAAATGAGCGCCACGGACGTGGTCGCACGGTCCTCCCAAATGGCGACCTCTATCTTGGATGTTACTTCCGTGGTAAGCGACATGGCCTAGGCGTCTACCGGTACAAGAACGGAAATGGCGCTCGTTATGGAGGTGATTGGGTTAATGGATTCAAGAATGGATGGGGCACTATGCACGTTTTCCACATAAAATAAAGGCATATATCGCATTACAAAATTTTGAAACTTGTCGGGGTAATTGGTATGTTCAAATTAAAGGTACTTTCCTGATGGAAGTCAGTACACTGGACACTGGCATCGTGGCGTCATGCATGGCTGGGGAGTGTATGTTTACAGTAACGGCGATGAATATGAAGGCTGGTTCTACATGGGAGCTAAGAATGGTAGGGGAATCTATAGAACAAAAGCGACAAATGAGAAGTTTGTTGGGGACTGGTTGCTTGGACTGAAACATGGCAAAGGAATGATTGTGCGACCTGAGTTTCGGTTCATTGGAAACTGGTATAATGATGTGGTAATGATCAGATTAAAATGTTGATAGTTTCGAATATTATGCAGAGTCTTAATCTGAGATACGTTATCTCGTTTAGCCCCGAGGATCTGGCGTCTACATCTTCCCTGAATTGGGTGTGGAACAACACGGCCGCTACACGGTCGTAAAGCTACAGGCCGAATCCATTGGTAAATACAAGGACCTAGGATACCAAGTTGTGATGATGCGCTCGACTAACCCAGCTATGAACCCTCTTGATTATGAGGATAATGCGAGGAAGGTACTCCAAATGGACGCTTTGTACGAGGAAATGAATGCTGGTGAGGATGATCCAGGTGAAGTTCAGCCCAAAAAAGGTTCACAAGCTTCAGGAAAAGGAGACGAGAAAACGAGGAAAAGTCAAAGTGGAGATGTTCCTCCGGAAGAGCGCATGGAACTAAAAGTTGTAGACAAACTGAAGACGTTTGTGAACGAAGAGTTGGAAGGGCAAGAGGCCAATCAGATTCCAGTTGCTCCAGTATGGAGAGCCATGCAAGTGACAAGGCTGATTACAAAGTATTTGGATGAAACAGTGCCTCCACCGAAAATGCCAGAGACTCCGATACCTGAAATTGATGAAGGTGCCGAAGAGGAAGTAGATGATGAGGCTGGAAGAAAGACTTCGAAAGATGAAAATGAAGAGATTAGGCAGGCTAAGCTTCTTGCGAAGACTCACGCTCTGGGAGAGATCTACACTGGCTCGGGAGTTTGTCAGTTACCGCTGGCTAAGATACGATGGCCGGATGATATCATTATTCCGAGGACGTTCTCGAAGGTCACGGTTAGCACGCTTGAGGAGTTTAAGAATGTCGTGGAGAGTATTGCGCCGCAGTTGGAGCCTTTGGATATTCAAGCCATTATTGCTGAGAATTTGTAAGTCGACATATTTGATAAGATCAATGTCTTATCAGCTTTTATCTATAATATTATGTAAAATATTCGTGTATTTCAGAAACGTCTTCCGTGGACACGGGATCAATGTAAGTGAGAAATGGAAAGAGTGCCTCGGCAATGACGCCGAGTGTGCCGACGTTGAAATCAAGGGTGTGCCTCCCGAGAGTGAACAGAAGCGTAAGTCCAGTGCTGGATCGGGCAGGAAATCAAGCGTCGGCAAAGCGGAAGTTCCGGAAGGAGGAGATGCTGGTGCTGGCGCAGATGAAGAATTCCTCGGAGAGGATGAGCTTGAAGGGGAGGGAGAAGGCGAAGGGGAGCAGAGACGACGCAGTAGTGAGGGAAGGCGCAGTAGTGGAGCTGAGGAAGATCTGACGGTAAAATTATAATCATCGTTCATCATTGTACTACTTGCTTAAAATTTAATCAACATAATAAAATTATTACACGATTCTTCATTGATTTCAGACTGAAGCTGAAACCGAAGCTGAAGACGACTAAATGTTCCAATGTGCTAGTAATCAAAAGTGAATATGCATACATTTACCAATGCAATTGATGCAAAGTAATAGTATTACAATACAATACGCAATGCTAGATAATATTATTAATATTCGAATAAATTACGGATGAGAAATCATTATTTAAAGGCTCAATCTTAATATGCTCATCAGAACTACATTCTATTGGCTTTACTTAATTGTGATTTGGATCTGGACCTGAAGTTCAAAATGCATTGTCTGGTCTCATAATTATCGGTTTAGGCAATAATAGGCTAGGTGTAAACTAGTCCGCACGCAAATGGCATTATCATCATTACAGATATGAAAATGGTGAAAATGTCAGAATGAATTGCAGATTCTTCGCCGCCTTTGTTATTTTTCTTCTCTTGTTCTGTGTCCTTATCATCAATGTAAAGAATTGTGAAAATCAAAAGAAAGCACTTCAGCTCCTATGATTATATTTGTAAGTATGACTCTGCAACAAAGGATTTTGAAATTCTCCAGTTGGAATGAATTAATGCTTACTATAACAATCCATACATGCTTTAAGACTGTCTTGCAGGAGAGCTTGACCTGGCTTGACCAGCCTACAGAGTCCAGCTCCAATAATAGTAAATAAAGTCGCCCTAAATAAAGTAGACAATACTTTGTGGCCTGCAATCAGGAAGAACTCTTATATCACGATATAATCGATTATTCAAGAGTATCCAAGATTATTGTAAGCAGAAAGTCACAAAATTATTCTCGGTCGTAGAATCGGTGCTTTAAGAGCACAGAAGTTATAAAAAAATTTGGGCTGCTTATTCGGTTTCTTAAGAACACCGAAGCGATTTAGGGAAGATTCTCAGACACTATGTTTTCTGTTTGAGATGCTCCTTGCAATCCAACACGACTTATTGTTTTTAAGTTTTTTACCTGAGAATCTCCATACGATGATAATTTTGTGTGGAAGAAAGTGTCATAGAAAAAGTATTTATGAGATTCTGACGTTTTATACGCTCAGAAGGCCTGGATGAACTTAATTTTTCCCAAGCATACCTACAAAGTCTTTCCCAGTAAATCAACGAGGAACATTACAACAGCTCAACTTTAATAGAACAAGATTATACCGGGAACAATACAATTTAGGATGTACAAAGAAATCAACATGGGAAATCATATCAATCAACACTCGATCTTCTGACTTCAAAGCGAAAGTTTTTGGGATTCAAACTTAATAGTGTTTTCTTCAAAGCCATTAGTGTGGTCAATGTTCGATGAAGGGAAGGCTTCATCTTCCTTATTTTAATGTTCTTGTAGCTTTCTTTAGTTTGATGTATTGGTTTATAAAATAAAACTTCACTTCAATTGACGTTAATGACATTTGCTATCGATTCACACGTCGTACATTAATGTTAAGTAATCACAATGCATTATTTTGTTGCGAACGAAGTGAAACGTAGTGTGCCACATAATGGGAACGCATATATGTCCGTCCGTCTGTCTGTGAACACTCCAAATTTGTCCCAGAATGTCTGATTAAGCTGAAATTTGGTCCATAGGTACTCTTTACATCAAGGAAGAAGCCTACTGAATTTCAGGGCACTAGGTCAAGGGTTCAATCAAACTACTGTTTTTTATATGTGGCTTATACATTACATATGAATGTAAACGAGATCTACGTCATACGAGAATCATTTTCGTGTTAAACGTCATCAACATAGGTCAAAGTTCACAAGTTTGGGTCAAATGTCGAAATTTCCTAATATTTAAAAAAAGTAAAATGAAATTTCATAAGGTTTTCAATGTGAGAAATCATTTTGCAATGTAAGAAATTCATTTGAAATCACTAAATCCTCTCGGAAGCAAGGGATGCCTGAAACCTGAGTTTCCACAAGCAATTTTATCTTTGCAACATTTATGAGTTTACCGAATTTACATATATTATATAATACATACATACGTGTGTTTTAGTATGTATATAGTCATAAAGGGCTATTCAACGCGGCGACAAATATTGATCCTAACATTCATAACGACGGCAACAATGATTGACAAAACCATAATTACACGTCAGTTTTTCTCCTACGTTTTGTAGACATTTCGATGAAAATAGAAATCTACATTATGTGACATTCAGCATTACTTAAACTTTGCACCCTTTCACCTGTTGTCTTAACATTATTCAGTATTACATCTTAAATCTTACCTTCCCATTCAAATGCATAATATTTTGCCAGATTATGCGACGTATCTAACGACTATAAATATGTATGTAGGTAGTGCATTTTTTTCTCATCACTTGATCATTGCTGATAATTTTATCGTACCTACAACTTTAAACTGAGCATTTTAAGATTTCATAAACTTAAGTTTAACGAAATCTAATAGTTAATTACTAGACACAATGAAAGTGAATAATATTTTGTTTTCATCTCAATGTCGAATTGACAACGAAGATGGGCCAACTGCTCCAACAAACACATTTATCCATCTTCCTTCAATCACTAAAAGTGAAAGCTTCACGGAAAATTCTAATATAATTAATGTAATATCAGTAGAGACCTCTTCCTCAACGAAGAATCTCAATTCAAAGCTCTATAATTCTTTGACTGAAGACAAACACTGCAGATTTCATTATCTTCATTTGTATCTTAATTTTTCCTTCTTTCTGCTCGTCGTCCCCTTTCGACCAGAGTTTAGAAATGAGCATTACAAGCTTACAAAGCACATCGTCCAACAGGTTTTGTATAATAAAAATAAAACAAATTGCAAATACATGATCGTAGCGTAGAAATTGGAATGCATAAAATATTTCTCTATTTAACAGATTTTATGCACTGTTTCTTGGATTTTTGTCATGTTCCGGCAATTCACCATGGCCAGGGCTACTTGGGACGGCCAGAGAACTTATAGACATTTGACACTATTTTACTTCTTCCTCAGTCACTCAATTTTGCATGGAGTTCTCCTATCCATATTTTATTGGACATTTTTCTCCAAATTTGAGCCTCTAAAAGATCTGCTAGAAAAATTGAGTCATTCGTCGTTACTAATTCCATCTTCCAAGAAACAAAACAAGGTCATTGCCATATATTAATAACTTGTTCTATTCATTTTCATTGCATTATGTTGCCATTTAAATTAAACCAAGCCCACTTCATAATTTTAGAAATGGGCTGGAATCATCATTCTACATGTCTACTTTCTCGTAATGGGGCTCCTTTCACCATTGGTGGGTTACAATGTCATCGACAGTTGGTGTTGGACACCATCTTCCCTCTTCCAAGGATATGTTCCGCTCGCCAGATATGCGTTTTTCTTATCTAATATTACCAGCGCGGACTCAAAACCAGATCTGGATGAAATTTCCTCATTCGAAATATTTTTGACGATTCTATTCATAATCATGTGTGGGTGCTATCAACTTCACCTGTATTTCATATCGCTTCTGTTCGGCCTCGCAATTCTTACCCTCTGGGAGGCAGCCAATCACTTTCAAAACATGATTAAGTCTTTAAACAAGAATCAAACCCTATGTCAAGATAGGAAAAGGACGAGGGAGATTGTGCTGCACTTGTTTTACGAATTGAAGGGAATCTCAAATATTTTGAATGACATCTGGGGAAATTTTTGCTTCTGCTATGTCATCGACATCGTTCCGTATCACGCAACAGACTTAGACTCGGGTCTGCGGGCAAGGGATTGGTTTGACTCTTTGAAGATGTTTCGCTCGTTGCTCTACTTGGGTTGGAATCTTTTCCTTTCGGCTGAGACGTACAGGAAAGCGCAGTGGTTTCATACATGGCTCCTTGAGCGCCATAATCGTAACTTGTTTTTGCCTTACGTTGAGGAACTGAAATTGTTGCTACATGAATTGGGACTGGAACCCATTGGGATGGGCACCAATGGATTCTACAAGATCAATTATGCATTTGTTGGACAGGTTAGATTAGAACAATTAAAGATAAATTCTTGAAAATTGAATAAGAATTAAATTTGATCAATTTTTGCTGTTTCAGATTTGTGCAACAATAATTACATTTTTCATAATCACCTTGCAGTATGCTGACCGTGGTTTGACTCATGAATGTGATTGATATGAATTGAAAGTATTATGAATGAAAATTCCTTTAATTGTTGATACATAAATAAGATGTACCAACGTAATGACTTGGGTAATTTATTGTTGTGCAATAAATCTTAAGGTAGCCTTAATAGCTTCCCAAGTTTCAACGGCAGTTGGCCGTATTTGATTCGCCCGGACCTTTTCAAAACAAGAAGCCTTTTCTAATAAATTGAAAGATTTTTTTGTCCAAAATTCCCTTCATAATAAACTTACTTAGAACTTCCGTGATGCTTCCAATTCTATATTGCGTTCCATAGACAGGGGTCAGAGCATCAACTCCAACTTGCCCAAACGCCTTTAGTTCATCATAATCCTCTGGTAGATCATATGTCCATCCCCATGGTAGTAACCACATTTGCCCATAAGAATGTATAGCATAGTACGCCCTCCAGTCAACACCATCGGCTTTCTTTCCCTCGATGAAATCTCTCATTGCTTGACTTTCCGGCTCGGAGAAAGCAGATGTCCCTCGGTACACCTCTGAGCATTTGCTATCACTCGATCCTATTCCTCCCCAATGAAAACCAAAGTTTCTGTTCAGGTCCACACCAGCACATTGCGAATCCGGTCTGCGATTCTTTCTCCACATTCTGTAGCTCGTGTGGGTATGCTCATACCCATCGGGATTGGCGACTGGCAGAACGTACAAGTCAATTTCCGAAAGGATGTCTTCATATTGCGTGTAGTTGTTCAGGAGTTGATTAATAAAATAAGTGACGAGTGCCGGGGTAATCCACTAAAATTGAATGGAAACATTTCAATGAATAATTTAAAATATGGATAAATGCCAAGGTCAGCCTACTTCTCTGGCATGTATTCCTCCATCCATGAAAACGGCCCGTTTTGTCCTGTTCGTCGCCGCTGGCTTTCCGATTTTGACCACAATCATGCTCCTGTTCTCAATCGTTTTCCCAATTTCCTCAACCGTGGCAATGTCACTGTGAGCCAGAGCAGATTGATTGACAAAGTCGACTATTGTACTGTATCGATGGTAATTGTCCCAGTCGATATTTTTCTTTTGCTTGTTCATTGCCTTCTCCTCCAGTAACAGTTTCCCTACGTCATCTATCATGACGGAGTACGTGAAGTCATTTTCCTTCATGTAATTTTCAAAGTCATCGAGTCTTTCGGATGGAACGAAAATATCCGTAGGGCGATCTGCACTTGGCCTTGTCCAGAAATCATAAAGGTCCTTTTGTTGGAGGTGTTGCAGTTTGCTAAGACCATCTTTTACTGCCCCAGAATTTGCAATTCTGAATACTTTTGATCTACAGAAGGAGAAAGTTTTAATTTTAAAGTCAAATTAAAATTTTTAATTAAATTAAAAATAAGATTCATTTAATTTTTATATCTTTCATATTACCCCATTTCCTCATAATTTTGAGGAAGTGCGGCCGTGAAGGTCACACAGAGGGCGAGGACGAAAAATTTTGACATCTTGACTAGCACTGTTTCGCTGTGAGTGGCTATTTTTCTAATTCAATTGCTGGATTTTATTCAATTTCCCAAAGTCTCTTTGTAGCTTATCTGGAATCTTGACAGTTGACATGCAGTCCATGAGTTGTCCATCGATCTTATCGGTGTAGCATGCATTGTTCATTCGATAAATTGGACTGACGAAGGCTTTTCTGGCACATTAAATTCTTAATGACATTAGCTATTGGCTTTGGTTGCGATAATACACCAAATAATTGTTAAATTGAGCGACATGTTCTATGAATTCAAAAACCTGTCATGAGTAAAATGTAAGCAGTCATGATCACGTGTACCAACAACCATCGATGATATTGCTTCTTCGCTGATACTTTCGGGCATGGAATTTTTAAATGCTGACAGCGGCTCGTGACATAGTATGAGCATACCATTTTGACCTTGCATGTTGCGTTCATGAAAATAACTTTATATTTGATTTTCCTAGATAACGAAAGTATATGAGAATATTTTAATATATCAATTTCAATATAATTAGGGCTTTATTACTGAACTGAAGATACCAAAAAACATTATTTTTAGAGCAATAGAAAAGCAGCAAAAATTAAAATGACTAATGCCATTGGTTTCGAATGACCACTGTCATTCTTATATTTTGGTTTCTGTGGGTTTTGCCCCTGAGCAGCGTAATGATCATGGCCATCGTCTCTACCATACATATTTTCAAATGGAGGAAACTTTTGAGAACTAAATCCCAAGAGATTTTGAGAAACGTAAGCCGTGCCTTGCTCTAAGGGCTTGTCTCCATGATAACCAAGTCCATCTATTTACGGCATAAAAGAACAGACGTCATAGTCATAGTTGTTATGTCATTTTCAAGAAGCAAGCTCAAACGAAAACTGTTCTGGGTTATTTCTTCAAATATTTACCTGAACCTGCTTTCGGCTCCAGCGGTCCTTCCGCTAGCAGAACGTAGTATTTTCCTCGAATCAAATCGAATTCCATGGGACGGTTTTCCACGAACAGATTGGTCATATATTTCCTCCAGAATTTACATGTCAGAATTTCGCTCTTGGGATCGTAGGAGGGGTAATGATCTTCTATTTCAAAGACGTTAATATCCTCCTAAAATCAAATGCAGATGAAAGCTGATTAAAATAGTGTCAACGTCTTTTACTAAAGAAATATATTTTTAGCAATGACATACACGAAGTCTCTGAGGTCTCGACTTTTTCTCAGCCCATGAGTGGTACATCATTAGATTATTTCTTGTCTTGACGCACTCGACAATATGGTCTTCACCCTATGCAATCACATAAATACATTATAATTTAAAACAAGTTTAATTTTTTATAAATAAGTGTTAACTTACCATGTTTCGGTCCTTGGACAACCCCACCGCGACATATCCTTCATCATTTGGTTTTATATGGAGAGTTAGTTCAAATAGCAGGGCGTCATTGAATTTTTGATTTTGATGCTTGGAAATTTCCACGTAGTAGTTGCAGTTGACCTGGTAATTCTGGGTCATGGCACATCCCTCAGGGAATCCATATCTTTCCAGGTAATTTTTTCTCGTGAAGTTATTGGTAGGTCGATTAAAGTCATCATTCCTGTTCCTGGTGCTAGTACCATATCGGGGTCGAGTCTGGGCTTCATTCCTGTGATGTCCACCCCACATATCACCTCCATCCACTGATTCAGGAGAAAGCATGGTTGTTGTCATAGGTTCCGCAGTTTCTTCATCTTCGTACCCAAGAACAACCTGAATAAGGTATAATTATATATAGAATATTTTAGTTCGAAAATAATAAGTTTAAAATACATTTTGTATTGTATTCGTTACCACAGCGAGGCAGACTGCAAAAAATCCGAAAGAGATAAAAGACTTCATGGTATTTCAAATTACCAGCTCAATAGACTTGACTTACTTTTAATTAGTGACTGCGGTAAAAAGCTTAGGGAGCTTGCTGATAAATATGCAAATTTTGATGGGTGACGTATTTTTAGTTTACCAAGAATGACAGGACAACACTTTTCCTCGTTAGGTATACAATGTGTATGTTTTAGTACGCGTGCTATAATATACTTCCAGGAATTTTACTTTGTCCTTCAGATCGGTCAGTCATAAATGCGGTTTCTGAAGCCACGTAAAACTGTAAAATGCGTAACTTTTTGTGGCGTACAGTTTGTTTTTAGCGGTTATTACTCGTTCTCATTCGTGACGATTTAATGCTACGAGTGTTTTGCCTTAACGAAATGCAATACTTGGAGTTTCTTGATGACAAATTCCATATTTCATATTTCCCAAGGATGATGAATGATGATGCAAATAAGGATTAATTACTTCTGATGAGCAAATCATTTCACAAGAAGAGAAAACACATGAATTTTTCATCGTCATTTTATTATAAATCTGGAAATTTTTGAGACTCGTGACATCATTCATAGGTAAAATAGGAATCTTAGTCTTCCCCAATACTAAACTTAGTTTGTTAAAATTGAAGTACATAAAACTTTTACTCCTCCTTTACTGCAATCAGTAGCTTTTGTGTTGTTACAGTCATCCACTCTGAAATCAGAACCAAAACCAAGACAAAAGCAGAATTACAGAAAAAGCAATCAACTTTAAAGCGGATGTAATTTCATCAATCCAAAAGAAAGCAAGATTTCCATACCATCAAGACCTTTAATCCATGGGGGAACTTTCCCTCTGGCAATGATAAGGTAATATATTGGCAATGCTGGTAGGATCAAAATTATCGAAGTTGCAGCATTCAATGGTTGTACATACACAGGTATGCAGAAAAATAGCGCTGAAACTATCAATTTAAAAAGAGGAAGAACCACAGGCACCTGCCGGATAGCAATCAAGGTTTGCCAAATATTAGGTAAACATAAACATTGCAAAACCAAATATCATAGAAGAATCTCGTGCTATGCACTCTGCATATGAACACGTGTGCAAATACGAATTACGAACTCACCTTAAACGGCCTCGGTATATCAGGTCGCTTCCAATGGAAGTATATTAAGCTAGCATAAATTACTGTTTGGAATAGGTTGTTCATTATCGCCAGCAAATTGATCAATACGAATACATCTGATGTGTACATGAATAAAAGTGTTAAAACACTCTGAAAAAAATTAGATGCACTCATTCATTAAATCCTGCATGAAATAGTCCCGTCTCGTGCTCGCAATTCATTTAAAGTACATTATGTGCAATATACCATAAATATTATTGAGGATACTGGCGTGTGATGGGCAGTAGAAATGAGGTTAAGAGCGCTTGGAAAATGACCACATCTTGCCCCAACATAGCAATGCCTGAAAATCATTTATAATTTTATGTACTCCAGAAATAGCATAAAAAGAAAAACCGGAATCATTTTTTATTTATGTTAATTATGTTTTGTATATAATGTACCTCGCACTCGTCATGATATGAATGCTTAAGCTGCCAAACGTTGAAACTGAGACAAATACCGGAACGATCCCCACTAGATAGACCCAGTACTTGGCCATGAATGTCTAGAATCATTTCGCATGAAAAATTACATAGTTTTACACAGAGTTCATTCCAGAAGACTAGAAATGAGAAACAAAGATGAGTGGAATGGTGATATATATTGTTTGAAAGGGAAGATAGATCTATAGAACAAATACATCTTCATCTTTTCTTACCACTGCTACTGCATCAGACGATAGCATTTCTGCTGGAGTGATCACAGTGAAGTATGCAATATTTGTTAGAATATACACAAGAGTGACGATAGCGATCGAAATTATAATGGCTCGCGGCAGGTTTCTTTTGGGAGGAAAAGAGATGCAAGCTCAGTTAAAATATCATATAATTATTGAAATAATATGGCCATGAGAAATTATTACTTGCTTGAGTTTCACATGGCATGTTTTTGATAAGTGCAACTTAACCTACTTTTCAGGCTCTTTGAGTTCCTCCATCATTGAGCTCATGACTTGCCAACCACCAAAAGCAAACATTCCCGAGAAAATTGCATAAACGATGCTCTCAGCCGTCAGGGTGGTGTCCGTCCATATATTCTTCGCGTTTTCTAGATTCTATCCAAAAAATAGCAATGTATAAATAGGTACAGGAAATACGTATATCATTGTCAGTGCATCAAAATGTGATATTATTGAGACAGTGATGATGATGATGAACAAACAAAGTACCTCTTCTCCAGTGGCTACGATGCTAACTCCAGCAGCAATTATCAATCCAAGGGCGAAGATTTTCAGGTACATGAAAATATTGATTAATTTACTAGCTTGACGCACGCCCTGACAGTTAATCACAGTCAAAATCATTATTGCTGCGGCGGAAAGCAAACGAATGGCGATATCAGGGATTTCACAGCCAATTGGGAAGAAAGGTTGAGCGACATATTTGGAGAATGTTAATGCAAGAATGGCGTTCCCGAGAGGACTATTGGGTAAGGGGAAATTAGAATAAGATAAAAAACGAATCTAGCTTAATGACACTTGATCTATACATCTTACGTCCCAATGACGTTATTCATCCACAGATACATGAAAGCCGTTGCGGGGCCAAATGATTCATGTAAATATGTGTAAGCTCCTCCAGCGGATGGGAACATGGTACCTGCATTTTGAAAAGGAGGCCTATTGTAGAATAATATCTGCCTTTGAAAATTATTGTTGTTAATTTTGTACAGTGTTTTACCTAATTCTGCGTAACAGAGTGCCCCAATTAAGGACAGGACTCCACAAACGGCCCATATCACAAGCGAAGCTCCTATCGAGCCAACATGCTGAACGATTCCCTTTGGAGAAATGAATATGCCTGAGCACACATACACAATCAAATAAAATGTAATGGTCATTGAGCATCTCCTTTTATGTTATGAAAGGTCAGGGCTATCGAATTGAATCAAATATTGAAAATAGAGAAGCACTTTATAGCACTGTTCAACTCACCAGATCCGATTATAGATCCTACTGTAATGGCAACTGCTTCGAGTAATCCTATTTCTCTTTTTAGTTTTATCGCGTCATCAGGGGGATCGGAACTGGACTTTTCTGATGTTTTACCTTTCTCACTTGACATTTTCGCAGTTTTCGTTTCATTGTTGACTGTCGTATTCATATTTTTATCCATTATGTCCAGAGCCGTTGGCTCGTATGATTTCAAGATCACAGTCATTTTCAAAAATTGGAAATATAATATTCAACTATTGCTCCATCTAAGTAACTGCCACTACGACCATCTTTTCACTGTCGTTGCTGTGAAAATTAGAAATGAAACGGAACGAGTCTATTAAAACATAATGTTAAAATATTTGTTTAACTTTTCCCTATTGACTTTACTGATTTGGAAAACTTTATTCAGAACAGCACTTCGATTTTTGTACATTCAATATGCTAACGTCAGCGATAAAAGTCTTGATTATTCAATACTTCATTTTGTCAAGCAGGGAGGGTATTATAGTGGCACCATTGCATTGGCGTCAATGAGTGAACGCAACTTGTAACACATTTACAATTTTACAACAATCACTTTATTTGCTACTCAGCATAATGAGGTTTTCCTCATAATGACTAGATGAAGAATGATCAGGTACATTTTTTGGAAGAGTTCTAACTAAACAAAGTATGTAGATCTAGAATGGCTGAAATTTCATAACATGTTTTATTGAATGAACATGAATCTGCTCGTCTGACAGGACAGGTATGATTTTGGACCAGGTCTTTGTGTTCAAGCGTGTTCGCCGGAAACATCATTCATTTTTCAGAGCAAGAAGTGCAACATTATTGCCCATTATATTATATCATCTCTCAATTCTCCACTATGCGATGGTGCGATATATTAATGTGTTTCCGAGAATGAATTACTTCAAGTTTGTTTTGCAGCTAGAGCCATGTACATATGTACCTCTTACCTGACGAAGGCTTTGTAAACAAAATGTAATGCAATAATAGAAGATCAGTTTCATCAAAAACATTGTTCCTCCTCGTGATGTGATACTCATTAGCAGAAGTAAGTTTGCGGTTCCAGCTCTATGTGGTTTGAGGGTTTAGTTAACTAAATTATGTATCATTAACATGCTTTTATTTATTCTTCCATTAACTTTGGAGAATGACCTCGACTCGATCCCACAATGGAGGAGTACAGTTTAGCTTAGGTCGAGCTTTACAATGTGGCCAAAAATATTTTTTGGACCGTTTTAATGATCATGACTGGATTCTATTTGCTTGGTTTCACTCTCAAAGTCATGCTCATGCTCTATATTCATAATAACATCACATCACGAAACTAATTCAAAACTGATACATGGTACAATAGTAGGAGAAGTACATATGGCTTTTGCACTCTGACCTTGGCTTTGGCACTGACAATTATATACCTATTTATATTTCTAGACCATTCATGAATTATACTATGAAAAATCCCTCCAACTAGTGTTACTTTCAATTTTAATTTTTAATAAAAACATTCCGTGGTCACTGAAAACAACAAAACAACTTAAATGCTTACCAGACCATGATGCCTCAACAAAGCAACATTTTAAACTGTCAAGTGGAGACATGACAACAAAAGCTAAAATAAAATGGTCAAGGAATACGACTGCTTATTGTCCACTTCACCATGGAAATGACTCGATCCCGTTAACATTGAGTAGCAATAATGTTAAGGGACATGTTTCTCAAATCAAGTTCATTAAAAGTTGATGGTAATTATATGCATCTTATGTACCTACCCAGGTATGTAACTTTGACAGGAGAGGACAACAAACACATACGAAGAATATTGTTGTCTTGGCTTTAAAATGATAATCCATGCAAGACACAAACTCAAGTACGTAATTGTTATTCCATCCAACATTTTATTTTAGCATCTCATTCCTTTCGTTTAGTAAAGATGTGCTAACAACATATCTATTTGCATTCCAATTCAATCCGTAGGATATTTATTGCATTGAAAATATCTAAAATAAGGTTTGCCAGGTCTTTATTTCTTGGTCTGTAAGAGACATAATATGTACCTACTATTACCTGCCTATAAAATCTAGTCTAGCATGATTGCATATTATGCATCAGCTCGTCTTTTCGTCGGCTATTGGTTCTTATGAAAAATTGTCTTTGTTAGAGGGCTAAGATATTTA
>JAHZNI010003097.1:0-31553 GCA_027744415.1 Seira ritae
CTACTGCTTGTATGCATGAAACCACTACGGGATAAGGCTTGAGAGCGGCCGGTTAAAATTTAATTATAAATTAAATGCGACCCCAAGCAGACCAACGACTGCCATATTCGTGTTCAGCACCTTCGATTTCACATATGGGGACCAATCGTACTCAATTTTTCGTTTTACCACTCGGACAGGCTACTTGTAAGTTAAATATGTTTAGGGTTCACCTTTTGTCCATTTATCCACTAACTTTTGGTCGATGAAAAGAATTTCGTCCACTGGATGGATTTAGGTAGAAGTGAGATTCTCGTCATTAATGTGAAAATGAGAACAGTGGCTTGATGCCAAGTTGCCTGTTTTATCCAACCAAAATTGAGTGGATAAATCCATTTTATTCCGGTTGGATAAAATTACCATCCAAAGGAAGGGCGAACCCTGGTTATATTCTAAGTTGAGGCATGACATCCCGTCCTAATCCCACAAAAATTCCTCCGTCTCATGCCGCGGACCATATTTTTTCAGAAATTTTGTTCTAAGGGGTCAGGTGAGACTAAAATTTGGATGAAAGGATTTGGATTATTCTTCAAGCAGTCATCATGGACACTTTAAGAACCATTTGAGGTTTTAAAATTCTGATCTGATTGGAGTAAATTATTTTGTGTTCATGTCGATCGACAAACTGATTGAAGAGGATGGATGAATGAATAGACGGATGGATGCACTCTTTGATTTAATTTCGATTGTTTGTTACTAAAATGTGTTTTCGAATGAAAAGCTTATAATGGAGATGGATGAATGGTCGATTGAATTTGTATTTGTACATACGCCCAAGTAAAAGGGAGAGGGACGCGGAGAGTAAAATGGGATGTGCTATAAATATCTTCTATTTACAAATCAAAAATTGGAATGCAATTGCATTGCAATTATTACACGCATTGCATTTGATTAGAGTTTTTGAGTCATGTATGGAGTGAGCTGAATACATCAAAATGCACTTTTCCTCTGAAAACAACCATAATATTTTTTTACAATGCATCTTCTTTGTTCGCATTCAGATGAGTCATAGTAGAATTGATAGATAATTTGCAATACACACACTAAAAATATTTAATATTCGAATCAATCTTCTCTTCTTACTCGTCTTTCTTGAATCATTCCTCCATTGTTTCAATTTTATTGAGAAAATTGAAATTGACTAGAGTGAGCGGGGTTGAGTGGATAATGCGTAATTACTAAAGGGCACACATGTACACATAATATTTACAAATATAGTTTTAGTAATGAATTGTTTGAAAAGGGTGCGACTCGACTCTTGACTCGTACTCTTGGTAAATGTTCTCTGCGTAGGAATTTGCCAATTAATGTGAGCATTAATTCATTTAGTATCAATAACGTGTCGTGTCACCTGATCACATTGTAAATATATTTTGCCCTCCTGAAAAAAAGAATCAATTCTCAATTCACAATTCTCTTCTTGTGATTTCTTCGACCCATCATCATCATCGTGATCCTTATGCAATGGAAATGGAATGCATGTTATGCATGCACAAAGAGATGATTTGTGACAACAAAGGAAAAAAGAAGGTTACGCAACCGAAGAACCAAACCAGTGCAATCTAAAATGTGTACACAATAACTAATCAAAATCAACAAATAGTAATACTCGAAAGAAATCCTGTCTGACTGGTGGTAATCCGAAAGGGACGGGATGGGTACTAATCTGTAGGGTGCACAGTGCAGAGTAGGTAGCCACAATCGGCAATCGCTAATTGCAAGTTTAAAAAAGTGTCATGTCATGTCTTCTGAAAGTTATATCATAATCATAAACATACCTTTGCATGTACATTATTATTGCGGCGAGCAAAATTGTGCGTAAAATGAGTCGTGTGTGTCTACAGTCTACAGTCTACCTACCTATACATGTACACATACAATATGTGAATTGATCCTCTTTGAATTGACCCAGTCATTGTTCTTTCGAAAAGAAAAATCACCTTATTTGGAAATGAAGGAATGTTGCAGGAATTAGAGCAGTTTTTCCTCTGAAAACTGTGAAATGTAGGTAGATGCACTCCCTTTTCGTATTTGTGAAATACATTAGTTTCTAGTAAAGCTAGGAATGGGGATCACGTCAATTGAATTAATCTTATTATGTAGACATCGCTCACAAACTATGTAACGCTAAAAATCCTTTCTGAGACCTCATCCCCCTTGTCACACACTTTTTCATATTTACCCATGTAAGGTGATGGTGTCATGGACCTTCCAGAACCCCCTCCACTTACTGCGTTACATAATTTGTGAACATTGTCATTGCCATAAGCATACCTTTTTTGAGTACATGAAGACATTGGTCGTTTTTAGCGGCTGTAGGTTAAAATAAAATGACAACTATTTCAAGGGAGTTTGAATGTCTGACTAACGTGACATGATTCTAAGTCTTGTTGCAATTCACTGCGATCTTAACTTCAAAGTGGATGATTAAATTGTGATATGGAAAAGGTTTTACACATGTGTACAATGTACATAATATGTACATCAAATCCGAAAGAACGGGACATCCGGCAAGAACAAGCCGCTTCCTACATCATTTTCACTATCAAAGTAGTTAAGTAATTCCCTGATCGCCTTTAACATGCTCTTTAATCGCTGATCTGAATGTTTTACGATAAATTTTACCCCGCGGGGATGATGATATTTTAGAGTGGAGAGGAAGCGCACCGTAATTGAATGATGTTGTGATAGAATTCATATCTTCTCCTCCCTTGATTCCTCTACTGCATATTATGCTGCTGATGCTGATGTCAACCAACACAAAATTAATTCTTTCTCATGTGTTGATTAATTAAGGGATGCTCTGACTGAGAGCAAATTTACGATTTTGTTTATGTCACAGGAACAAAAAACGTCTTCCTCTGCGGACCATAAATATTTCCCAAAATGTTTTGCATTGTTGTATTATTTTATTTGATCCGTTTTGGTTCTAATTTTGCCGGATTGGGTGCAATGCTTAATGCAATTACAATTTTTAAAAAGGCGGAAGCATCGCAATATTTTAAACTAATTATAACAATGCAAATGATCCCATTTACAGTCAGAGGGAATTCAAAATTCATCGTTTTATTATTCATTTAGCAGAAATTAATGTCGTTGTGGTAGACTTGAATAGTAATAGTAGACTGCCTCCAAAATAGTATGCATCATTCTTGTCTGCAGACCAGACCACCACCATCTTCTCCAAATTGTTTTATGACATTTCTTTCAATTCAAATTCAACATTCACCGGAAGGAAACGCTACTTTTTTACAATACACTTTACCTTTACCTACCACTCACCACTCTGTAAACGCATTTGTAAGCATTAAAGCAAGAAGAACATGATGCTTGCCCTTTGCAAACCAAAAAAAGACACGCAGAACAAATGTACATATTTTTTGTATACGGAAACTTGTTCCTCCTCCTCCTCCTAATTTGATCGAATACGCAATAACCCAGCAAAAAATTGAAATAAAAAATATCTGCTTATGTGTCTTTGTGATGTGACTCCATTAAAATAATATGTAGGTTGATGAGTTTTTACTACCTTTTTGATTCGTGTAAGCACCCCATATTCTGCAGAGAAGGAGCTATTTAAAATGGATGGACATGATAAGGAATATTACTATACAATCATACATATCATCACATCGCCCTTTTCTAACCGCACAGCGTGGCTGTGGTTGATTTCAACTGCACCAGTTCTCCAATTACTACTTCCTCAGTTTATTGTTGTGATTGCCACGAATATTTTTTCGTCAATTTTATGCAAATAATTCAGGAACATCTATTTTTCGTTGCATTGGGTAGGGCTTGCGGTGATAATTTTTTTTGTAAAAAAATATCTGCGTAAAAATTATTATCATAACTGGAATACATTATTCTGTAGTGTGATGTTATGTCGTTTAATTCCTTTGTAGAAAGGAATGAATGGAGTGGAGTGAGTGAATTTCGACCGACCGACCGACATGAGGGAGGACACGTGTTGCTCACGCACGCATCTTGTGCTGTGCTTTGTTGTTGTGTATGTATGTATTCTTTTCACCCTTATAATTAGCTGACACTCTTTAAATTTTCAATCCATGGGCAGTCCCATTCCCATTGATTATCTGGATTGATTTGGTAGGGAAATAGAGAAATTTAGGTGATGGGATGACCTTCCAGAATTAAATGCCTTGAAATTATACATGAGGTGGCGATGATAATATTATTATATTCAAAATGAATCATTCAATCTCCAAGATGAAATCCTTCGATGATTTGATACAGTGAAAAGTCTGATTTGGAGGTTAGATTGTTAGATCTGAATAGTCGCGGTCACCACATAGCATACAGAATCTCTCTGAATCGGTACATTTTATTTACCGTGCTTAAATATCTATGTCTTCCATCTATCTCTGATATGCCAATAAAGTGTGATGAAAGGGAGACTTTTATTATGACAAAGCGTTTTTGTTTCTAGTATTCTCAATGTGATTTGAATGCTGACAATAATAAATAATAAAATGTGGCATATAGAATTACATATCAGGCAGGATCAGGACAGGGGAGTGACCTTTACTGTTGATCTAAAACTGTCACTGAGGTGGCAATATGCAGTGCCATTTCATTTCAAGGCTGCAATAAGTAACTGAAGCAGAGGAAGGAAAAAGGCGAAGAACGGCTAAATCGTGAATCTCAATCAAACATCAAAGCAGAACCAAACAGGGCGGGAGGAATAATATTCCACTGCTAAGAAAGCTATTACGCAATAATAAAAATACAACAATTGCATTAGGTTCTGCAAAAAAATTGGATCAGGATCAAATCGAAATTAAACCCAAGCCACGCCAACGCAATCCCAATGCTATATACCACGCTTGAATTGTACGGTGGCCTTATAAATACTTACGGCTACAATTATGAACCAATCATTTTTGTAACAATCGATCGTGAATATTTATGTATACGGTCCAATTCGATTCAAGTTAAATGAAGTGGCTGAATATCAAATGATCGGCAAAAATCCCTTCCATAATAATAACAATAACCTTAGAGGCTGCGGTAGCGGTAATTTGTCATCACATCGTGTGGATACGATAAAGTCTAAAGAAGTGGTGGCATATAATTAGAACTTAATTAAGCTTGTTCAATCTTCAGAATCAATCGATGATCGAGCCGGGCTTGTCAAGGATTCTCCAAGTGCGTATTTATGGTACATGTTCTATATATTAGGTTTTAATTCTAAACAAAAAATATTAGCCATAGTCCTTCTAAAAAATTTGTCTCGTCAAGTCAGTGATGAATTTTATTTTATTGACAGAACATCGAACTTTTGATTTCAAAGTCCAATTGATGTCGATTGAAATTAAATGACAAATCTAATATATTTTTAGACAGCTACGCTCATATTTAGGTTACAAAAATACACGACTGAATTGGTTTCACATTACCCCATCCCCCGTATCAAAGAAAATAATGTACAGCTTCCATTAATTATCTTGGCAAATAAACATTAATATCATATTAGCATAATTGCGCTTTCAAAAAACGCCTTGGAATTAGAATGGGAAAACTGTTCTTAAAATAGGTGAGAGATTCTCGTCCTCAGTCATAGTCCCTGGTAATTAGCCAATTTTAATATTGACACATTTATGAACTTTTTAAACTGTACAAGTTAGGATTATAGTTTAGTCTGCTACCAATAAAAAATGCTTTGGTTTTGGTGGTCGATAAGCGGACAAAAAATCAGTAAATGTTACGCAGTTAATTCCTAACCTCAAATACCTAACTGATGGAATTTATTTCTATTTCGTTGGATGGAAATTCATGGGTAGGGTAGAGTCGGAAGACCGGAAAATATATAGAAAAACTG
Source organism: Seira ritae (assembly GCA_027744415.1). Taxonomy (NCBI): domain Eukaryota; kingdom Metazoa; phylum Arthropoda; class Collembola; order Entomobryomorpha; family Entomobryidae; genus Seira; species Seira ritae. The sequence goes on from JAHZNI010003097.1 coordinate 5,876, forward strand.
GAATAAACTACTTTTCGTATTAAGCTGGAATATTTATTGTCCTTTACAATACTGACGTATGTTATGGTAAACAACAAATAATTATTTTATACCATTTTCCTTCCTTTCAGACAGAATTAATTTGAATACGTAAAAGCCGGCACACCGGCCAAGTCGCGCTTATTATTGGAGAGCAAAAGCTAAAGCAAAACAACAACTACCATTTTTCCGAATCCATTCCAATATTTTATTGAGGTAAATGTTTAATTCGCAAAATCGGCGATACTATATAAGATATAGAATTTAATTTATTCGCTATTTTTCTACGCCATACGCCATACCTAATCCTAATACCGACCAAGACCAATTAAAGCCACCGTGTAGCCCATATCATATGAAACGAACGTAAATATTTTTTGCCGTCTTTATGAAGGCTACGGGAAATCGGACACGGATGGAAAAGGAGTCCTCATCGTCGCCGACTATTCATATTCAGAGCGGCTATATATGTACGCAATATTATGTAGTTTGCCTGAATAATATGACTAGTACTATATGTTATAGCGCATGGAATGGACATTTTTTTAGTTTATGATGTGTGTGGAGCGTGGATGATGATGACTACGGAACGAATTTGGATGTTTTGATTGATCTAAATAACAATGCATAAATGATGATGCATATGTGGCCACTTCCTGGATTCAAAGTCTCCATTGTTTTGGAACGGCACAACTACATATTATTAAATATGTACTTTTATCCAGAACAAAAATTTACTTTTTGGAGTGTGACCATACTAATGCATCTCTAATTAGATAATGTTGTTCGCATTATCTCCTCCGCTGCTTTAAAGCGGAATCACAATTTTTTCCAAAGTGTAATTTTCATTCATTGATCGATCGCAAATCGCAATTTAGTCATCACCTCCAACTACCACCTCATCATCACATCACTCCATTCCGTATGTATGGCGCGGCGTAGTAGGTAGGTAAGTGAGTAACCTTGATAGCTGCCAAAATAGCAATAATACACACGGTTTGACATGCCACTGCACTTTTGCAATTCTCATGAAATAGAAGGACAACTCCGCAGAGACACACAATAATATATTTATTATATATCATTACATATATATCATATCTGTACTCCTGTTCACTGCTTGAATAAAATGTCTTCAAATTCGTTTTGTACGATATAGAAGCCTGCCATGCCATGCCCTGTCATGTTACCTGTACAAATATATTTTATTCAGCATTTTAAATCATCGTAAAATCCATAATCCATAATATTTCAATATTTTATTCATGATGCGTACCGCCTTGATTTTGATTCCCAAAATCCATACATTTTGGAAGATACCAATAATTAAGTCCACTATCCATATGCATATCAACGCAGCCATTGTCACCTGTATATCCCGCTGTCTACATATGTCTGTCCTGTCCGGGGCCCCAATATTCATTTTCATTACCAATGCTAATATTTTTTTTGCAATTTAATTTGCAATCTAGTTCTCTTTTCTCTAGGTAGACTATATAATAATGACCTATGGTCGAAATGGTAGCAAAAAGAAAATATTAAAAGCATCCTTTTCGTATCCATCATCTCTCCTCAATAAGACGCCATTGCAAATCGCAATGATTAACGAGGACACTAGGGGCACCACCTTATTCAAAACACCTGTAACGAGACCATATTATATGCCGCAGCGCCAGAATTTCTGATTTGATTGAACAAAAGTTGATTCTTTCTTCTTGACTACCTACAATTTACAACATATTTTCTGCAAGTTTAGTTTGACATGTATATTTTTGTAGATCATCCCTTGTAGTAGTCGTAGCCCTCGTAAATATTTGAGAGGAGAAACATGATATTAATATGACATTGTAACTGTCAATGAAGTTGATTCGATCATGATTCATGATTTATTTAATTTACTCAATTATTGCCATATCGTAAGTATTTATCCATGTAGTCATATTTCTCTAACTCATTCGGCTATACTATAGTTCAAATATTCCGTAAAGCAATTAAAAGTTGAGAGAATTTGTTGTTATCAGGGTTGTCGTATCTTCTTGCCCTTTTATTATGAAAATGGAATTTTGGTACGATGAAATGAATGACCAATATGCAAAATGCAAAAATATTTGCGATGGCAAAATGTTTTACGCAAATAAATTCATATGTATCAATTTTCAACTGTTTGACTTTGGCCATTTAGCTTCCTACGAAAAGAATTTATTTAGATTGTCCCTAGAGCAAAATTACAATGAGATTTCCTGTTCGCTCCTGACTCCATTGTCTTACTTTTCTTCCCGGTACGCCCCAGTTAGTCTGCAATTATGTACGTACGTAGCATTTTTCAGGGATAACTATGCATCTATCAATAAATGCATTTATTCATATATGCAATTCCGAACGTATGTAGTAGTTTAGTTCCTTGTCCATTTATTTATGAAGGCCCCTCCTTGTCGTGACATTCGATCTCTAGGTCTAGACTATTGAAAGAAAATCGGAGCCACATGAAACTAAGCACTACGGCAGATAACAGATAAGGATTGACCAATGCAATTGTATGAACCATGAATGTTTGCGATTTTAATCAATTATGAGTGGACTGAAGATTCGAAGAATTTGTGTTTATTTCAAACATCGTTGGATTCGGTCTATTTAATTTAAGTTTTAGTGAGGCTACGTCATCTTCTGAGGTTGGTCTTGCGGCCTTGAGGAATGCATTTTCCGAGTTTAATCTTTCCGGAAAATTTAAAGATAATTTCTATTCTTCTTCGACCTCTGCAAAATGGGTAGAAACGTCGGAATATTAGGTATGACTTCGTTTACTCCTATTCCGTTTAACTCCGGAAAAAGAAGGGCTTTACGCAAATTTATCAAAACAGTTAATTTATTATTAATACGACATTATAACGTGCATGGTTAGACGGTGAAAAGTCGATGTATTTTTTCTGAACTCTCCATTTCTAAAGTCCATAGTCCATGTGGAATACTTTTTTTTAATTATAAGCTATAGATTATTTAAAGACTTCAATTCAAGTTCAGTTGTGGTAGTCGTAAAGATGAATGCATCTAAAGGGCAAATTTCACCGAATAAATTGATGTTACATAAATATATGCGTAGTTAATGAAGTGTCTCGTTATCTCAGAGAAAAATTACTGTAACTATCATCGTAACTGTGGCTATGAATTTTGTCGTTGTTTCGCTAAAATGATTTTATGTTGATTTGATTGCTGATACCACATAAAAAAGTCTGTAACAGAATCACGTAGCTCATCACAGCGATTGCACGCATGTTTAAAAAAAAACAGGTACAATATATAGCATGCCAGAAATACTACATGTTGTTGTAATAAGGGCGTTCATTATTATCTCTTCAGTTATTTTTACGCATGCTCATTTGTTTTATTACTTGAAAATCTTGATCTCAATGCAAGAAACTAATTTAATAATTAATTATTATAGTGTTACCTGTACATAGGTGTGTATCTAAACATATCTCGGAGAAAGTTCTTGTAGGCTTGTGTTTTCGATTGTAAATCATAATCAATTCATCAATAAATAAAAAAAAAGTTCTGAAGACAAAACTTACGCCTTGTATTGTATTGTACGCCTTAAGTAAATGTATTTCTGCAAACGCATTTTTCATCAATTCTTTTCTAGATCGAGTCGAGTAAAGTTACATGCATGTTTAATAATTGTTTAAAATCCATATACTTATTCTCATTCATTACGTAAAAAATCCTTGATTTCGATTCAGTTCTAATTTTTAATTACTGTTGATGAACGAAGAAAAAAGATATTTGAAGATATTTTTAATCGGTCAGTGACGATGAGGCGGAACGCTATTTTGAAGGCATCACGATTATTACGTTTTATTATCCTTGATTTTTGGCTTGATCAACATTTTAGCCATGGATTATTGATGAATCATCAACAACTCAAGAGGATTTAATTTACATAATTTAGATTTTTTGCGGAGAGAGTTTGGAAATTAAATTTGATACTGTGTTATAAAAAATCCTCCTTCACTTCATAATGTTAAAGCATATATGCAAAAAGAGTGTTTCGATGGTTATTTCGATCGATGTCGATGCCGCAATTTTTTTATCAATAAAATCGAACATCGAATTTTGCTCAGCTTATTGTTTTCTACAGTGAATAGGTTTTAAAAAGAAATTAAATTGGATGCCTACCTATGCATATTTTGATAGATTTTATGTATCGATTATTTTCCACACATTTTGGGCAGGACTGTGGACGGGCACGTGAAAATTATATATCCTTTTTGAATTGATTTGGATTATATGACTCGATGAATTAATGAAAAAATTGACTGATGAAAATAAATCGATTTTTGACTTTTTTGAATGCGATAAATTGTAAATTAACACAGCGTTTGAAGATCTCCACGCGATCAAAATTTACAGGAAGACATCCCATCTCATACAGTTTTTCACGTGGAATTAATGGTCATTAAAAATTAGATGAAAATGGAAAGGACTCTTCAATATTAAAACTTTGGGGTAAACTGCGAAAAGTCGTAAAAATGCATTAAGTTTCATTTCATTGAATTTTAAAATATTCCTTTATTTTCTGCCAACAACCCCTGCAGTTTTTTAAGTTGTACTTTGTACATAATTGGAAAAAATTTAACAATGTAGGATAACAGTTAAAAATGTAAATGTGATTGATTCCTAAAATATATTCTTACAAAGTAACTAACACGAGCGTAAACATTAAAGTTGCTTGTAATGAGTATTTTTGATTCATGGCAAATGTTTTTTCTTAAATGGTACAATTAAAAAACTCCTAGTTTCGCCTATGTCAAAACATGATAATTAACGAGATTGCATGTTCAATGCAAAACGACAACAAAATGAGGATCATTCTATTATTGATATCATGCCAAGAGCCAACACGTATGGATAATTTAGTGCAGGATTGAGCATACTTACGAATCCACCTCTGCTGGAATTTCGGTACAGTCTCCGCCCTCATTTGACGCCAGTTCGAGAGCAACTTTCCCGAGGAAGATGCACAGTCATCCGCCATGCGGAACAGGTACACGAGCACAGTGCAGCCCGTCGCGACTAGGGCTGGGAAGCACAGGTAGCCGGGCAGTTGGATGATGCCTTTCAGGTCGATCATGCAGTACAGGCCGAGGGTCACCAGGAGGCACAGTTGAGCCTCCAGACCTGGAAGCCAGTTGTACCGGAATATTTCGTGGTAGAGTTTGTGGAGGAGCTGGACCTCGCGGTAGACGTCACAACGTCGATTCATTTCCTCCTCGACGTTGAGAACGGGGAGGGTTACACTGTTCAAAAATAAATAATATTTATCCGTCTGAAGGTCGAGAGGTCAATAACAGTCGATAACTTTTTGGAGCTTTGCAATTACCTAATCTGCTTTATGTAAATATCAAAAGAAGTTGGCGAATAAATGAGAAGAGTGAGGTAGACATAGGCCGCATGCGTAGACAAGGCAATGAGGAGCATTTCCAGGGCTACAAAAGGCACCTTCAACAGGTACTGCAGGTACGTGAAGCTCTCATTTCGACAGTCTAACAAGAGCGAGCTCGGGAACTGCGGATTGCATGGGAGGAACCACACAGGGAGGGAAGTGAGGATGGGGAAGCTGAAGGAGCAGATTACCCCAAACCAGAGAAACCATCGGCCCTTGTTTCGCTCAATCCTCAAGTCTTCCGGGAGATGTTCCTCTGCAAAAAAACATTAATTTGCATGCAAAATTGGCATTTAAAGATTAAATGCTTGAAATAATATATTTTACCTCGAACATTGAAGTTCTCAAACTCGATGAGCCCGTTAATTAGCAGAATAATTTCATTTTTCTTCATCATGGTCAACAAATGGATTTGGCTGGCGGCGAGATAAGCCACGAGCCATCCCAAGTGGAGGAGCCTCACATGAATATTGACATGTGGACTGGTCTGGAGGAGCCTTATGAGGACGAAGCGTGTGTAGAAGAAGATGAGCACTACGTAGGACCACCAGATGAAGTAGCGCTTCCGGGACTTGACATGCCGAATCCTATTGAACTTCTTGTCCCACTCGAAGGGGATCGAGTTTGTGTAGCAGGCAATCAATATCTGGATTTTGAAAATGTTCAAGATCTCTCCGCCGAACATAGTTGTGCACTTTCCAAGTTGGAGCAGGATGCATATGAACGATTAGGAATAGACATTACCACACACGCACCTCTAAACTACACTACGAACTAATTCCAAAATTATGATTGGATTAGGAACGACACCTTTCACCATAAATTAGTTATATCACGTGTCCAGAAATGAGAAACTGTTCGAACTGCTATCTAAGAAGATTATACTTAATGAAGAAGTGGATAGATATCACTTAAATGGAGTAAAATGGTCGGATTGTCTGTCAGTGAGCGAGCCTAAACCTGAGCGTGTCATGTAACACTTGGGTCCGTTTTAAATATGAAGAAGCTTTCGTGATACAATATCCTTTTTTTCTTAAGGATTCTTTTTTACATTACATTTCATGTAGGGTAAGTATGAAGTAAGTCTTGACTTTAAAAAAAATACGTCGATGTCAATTTTTTTTTAAATCTGGAAAACATACGTGGACATATTGAATTTTTTTGGGGAGGCGTATTTTTCATATTATGCCTTGGCTGACCACTGGACTATGATGCATGTATGGGCATAGCGAACAGGGATTAGGGGAAATCTAAAATTCAAACGGAAATCAATTATTCAAGCTAATATTGTCTCCTCTTCATTTTCATAGAATGTCACCGCGATGAATCTTTAATGAACTCTTGAAACTTACTCATATGTATGTACATATATACAGCCCCACAGTTTTCCAGGGAAGGTTGTATCCATCTCCAGTCAGTCCAGTAAAAGGATTTTCCCTTTTCATGTGAGCAGTGAGCGGAATGAAGAAACGCAAAATTATATGATATGTCAAAAGGCTAGAACCTGGCACTTAAGGTACCTGGACTGGATTGGATTTTCTTAACATGACTTGGTTGGTATTATGCTGTCAAGCAAGGGAAAGTGGAGACGAAACAGGATTAATTTCAATGTTAAAAAATCATTATTCCTTTTCCTGTAACCTTCTGCGCTTTTTGCATGAGCAAGTGAGTGGACTAGACGTGACCAAGTCATATAGCGGTGGATCGACTCGACTGAGACTCCCGCTGGATAGGAACAGTTTGACAAAATTGAATTTTATATTGATCTCATGCATAATGGGACGGTAACAAGGAAAAAAATCCGTGTGGAAAAACTCCTACAGCGAGCGAACATTCATATTATTGTACATATGTACTTCATTTTAAATAACTTTCTCCAGGAATAATAATATGGATTGCTGGATTGGATTTAATTTGGTTGAAGTTCAAGGCTTATTATTAGCTGAGAATATTATATATATATATATATATACATATCAGCATATTATTTTTGATCTTCTGAAATCTATATCGAATATTACTTTTACGGCCCTTTATGATGCAACATAGCTCAGCCGTTTTACTGAAACTGATCGATAATTCATGACGTCAACCATACAAATTGAAATTTCGATTTCCTATCTGATTTAAATTATTATGGCCATTTCTGAAGAGCACAACAACAGGGTTGCCAGATTTCAAAACAAGTTTTGCGCATTTCAATTTCTAAAATTGAACTGAGCCATATTTGGCAAACTCCTTAAAAATATAACTGGATTGCAGGAAAATAAAAATTTAGAATACGACTGAATTTGGTTCCTGCTATTTTTTTTCAAATGATGACAATACAATACAATATACTTAGCTCACCCTAAAGGCCCAAGATAACCCCTAATTAAGCACGAGATCGGTACGAGAGAAGATTGAAAATTGAAAAATTAATGTGAACATGGAATCAGACAAGCCTGATTTGAATGATTCAAAAATTAATGAATGTCATGAAGAAAGTACAAAGTTGAATCACGAGACGAGAATTTAGTTGTTTGAGCGCAGCAAGAGAGATGCTGCACGGGAAGGAATAATACAATAGAAAAGTTTATTAATTCAGCCTTCGCATTGGATCAATAATAATCATCCGATAATTTCGAGTTCACTAGACCAGAAGAAAGAGTTCGCCAATTCCAAATTCAACTACCAAGATAATTTGTACATCTAGAGAAAAAGTATTAGACTGATCAATTAACAATTTCATTTCAAAGGAAGGAACTTTATAATTCTTCGGCTTTTCGTTAATTAGCAAACTTCAATAATAAATGCAAGATAAGACAAGAACAAATATGTTTAAGCAGAAAATTATTAGAAAATAATTCTAAATGCCTGATATCTTCTCGTCTTTCTTTCACCCGCAGTCCTTCCCGCACCATATTTGATTTCTGCGGGAAGCGTAGAGCCTAGAACTATTTACATAAGAACTTACATACATAACCTTAGTCTTTGTACAGGTAATTTTAGCAAGGACTTTCACTTCAGATTTCAATTGTTTTGTACATGAGAATTCTTTTTGTATATTGTATATATCAGGATCGGACTTTTAGAATTTCACTTATAAAAGAATTGGTCTAACGAAGTGCTTTCGACTTCCAGCCATTAGCCAAGCCACCATAAAGAGGAAAATAATAATACTAGAACTAGTAGAACTGAGAACAAAAATTAATCAGGAAATTATCTGGATAAAAAGGAGCCCACGTAGAGGGACGCTACAAGACCGACACAGAGTCCAGATATGAGAATGGCTGTTTTTGTCTGCCGGTCCTCGGTGTCGGGAAGGGGGAAGTGAATGACTAGTCCATCCTGTACAATAAATAAAAATAAAGTAAGTTCATAAGACCAGGAAATGATTCATTTTACATTAAAAGATATGAAGAAAGAACAGACAATTTTGCTTGCTTACCCATCCACCATTATTTTCGACGAAATCCAGCAAATGATTGGAAACATAATGCGAGAGGTAGTTAATTATATTATCAATCATTTCTGTATCATCCGTCTCCTTATACATCTGGGCTAATCTAACGGCGAAGGCAAACAAACTAAGGATGCGTCCCCAAGTCGCGTTAAACGTTGGCGGGTCGATACTAGTCTAGAAAAATAAGAAAAGCAGAAAATTATTCAATTAGAAAAAAATATTTCATTAAAAATGGCAACAGCGGATTGACTTCTTGAAGCTCTAATTACCTCAAACAGTTCGTCAGCAATGGAAGCGAAAACTCGGTAATCGGACACTTCGAACCTACGGACCATTCCGTTGAAAAGGATTGAGTGCTTGTCCAGCATGTCGGAGATGTGACAGCACATACTCTCGAACACGGGGTCCCTCAACGATTCCGCCGGACTCTCCTCCAGTGCCAACTCCAGCACTACCGTTCGACATAGCTGATGGGCTGAAAACAAAAATATAATTAATTTATAATAATTAATGATAACAAAGAAACTATTCTTAAAAGGGAAATGTCAATGTCACGGTTAAGATAAGATACCTCGGGCGGAGATAGGATTCTCCTCTGTTTGCGTCGACACGCATCTCGAGCTTAAATCCACGCAATAGCCACAACCATCCACTTGATCCTGCGCCATTTCCTCCTCTTCAACTGGATTACACTAATTGGTCACTACAAAACTTTAACGGGAAAACTTTCTTTGGCCCGGGCTAATTAATGTTAATTTTCTCCCTCAGTTCTTGAAAGCGACCACGGGCTAAGGCTACAGGAATTTATAAAACTGGAATTACTCATCTAACTGGAGTCCTGGGAAGACAACTTAATGTCTTCTTGGGAAAAATATAATTTTTCTAAAATTTTCCTTTCACTCCGCTGCTGCTCCTTCTTCTTCGTCACCTGCAATAACATAGCAAAAGTAAAAAAACGCCACTCACTATCAGTCAACTTGAACATTGAACAAAATTGCAGATTTTTAAAGTGGAAATGGAAATCTTAGATTTGTGCATCACTTCAAAACAAACAAAACACACACGAGCATATGACAACGAGAAATGATGATGTGGCAATGCAATGTTTGCTACTGCTGCGTTGTTTGCATTTCACACTCGCATCGCAATTTCTAGTTTCTGGTCGAAAAACATTTTTTCGGAAATCTCAATCTCACCTCGACAAAAAAATGCATTTCCATTGCCACAGTTCATCTGATCTCAACTCTCAACTGCTGATACTGACGACGACGACGAGGCGACCGCAAACGCATAATATCTCATTCGCAATAATGGCATAACACAATTTGAACTTACGTGAACTCTTATGTGGACTCCCAGAATTTTGACTTGCCGTTGCCAATTTAATTTCTAAATCGTCAACGTCAACACTTGTTTTACTTTCTCGGTTTCACGATACTTCCTACGATATTAGTTCGTTCGAGAAAAGGAAAGCTAAAATAACTCACGATGACACACAAAATCAAACGAAGAATGTATTGGAGTTTGGAATAGGAAGGAATGTCATTTTTTTAGAATCTCAAAAGTATTTACTTTGCTCCAGGCAATACGGACTCATACCAGCAGACAGACTAGTAGACTTACGTGCTATGCCTCTCGTATAATTATGATGATCCCATTCTCATAGCCATAGCGATAGCGTATTTGGCTTGTTCGTTTATCCCTAGCCTTTTAGCTGGCCTGGTCATATGTCGGGATATGAGATGCCTCTACTCTGTCGTAGTGAGAGAGAAAGAGAAACCACATCATCATCTTCCTTTACGACAACAATAACACAATCCATATCCATGTTCACATTTTTCTTCTCACACATCCGATCCTCTTTACTTTTATAGGTTTGCTTGGGCATTGCATTTTTTCTTTCGTTCTCAAAAATTCGAAAGGAAATGCGAGTGTGAGTACTACTACTACTACGCAGCAAGGATCATACTGCAAACTAAAAAGTAAGTTGTAGTTGTAATACATAGTACGACTTTTTCGTGAATGAAAGGAAGGTGGGTGGTGGTGAAGGAAGATTTCGTGTCAAAGAAAAACCTTCCAGGAATAACGATGACTTGACTTTCGAATCGAATCGAAGGGATTGAATGAGCATGATACTATTTTTGGAAGGGAACGACAGAAAGTACATCATTATCATAGCATAGCATCATACACATTGAATTTTAACGTGGAAGAAGATTAAAGACCTTTGTAAAGACCTGCAACATCTTTGTCACGTGGATTAATTTTAATGTATAAATTATGTTGTTTATTTTTGTTAATCGTGATGCGGATGCGATGGCCAAACTATGTAAATGCATCGATAACGTGGTCACCGAAAAACGTTTTTGATTTCACATACATCGCGATTCTCTTTTTCACATTTTCACACTTCCTTTTTTTGCCTTGTCTCATTCCACAGTTTTCTATTCTTTGGGCTCATTCAGTCAATCCTGGCACCATCATCATCGGCATTAGTCATAGCTTGGCTACCATAAATAGTCATGGGAATGGGTTGGATTTGGAAATGCCATGTATCGCATACCACACCACTGCAGACTACACATAAAGTTAGTTAGGTACTGTCACTATGGTACTGCTCCATGTATTCCTGTGCCTTTGTTCCTACAACTTCTGGGGAAACTTGAAAGTGTCTGTCTCTTTTTGCTTTTCGATGATGTGAACAAAGTGCTTTTCCTCTCTTCTCTGCTCTGCTCTGCTTTGCTGGGACTGGGACGCGGGCTCTGAATTGCGGCTAGTGGAACTTTTATGCACCTTTTCAATTTTGAGTGTGAAAAAGGAGCCATGAAGAATCACAAGCAAGTCAAAGTTTGTTGATGTTTGTATTGCATTGTCACCTCTCCGATTTTCTTTTCCTCTAATCCTAATTTAAGGTACCTCTTGTCTGGCCCTGCTTCTAATTTAACTAATTTAACCTGTATCTGTAAGTAAATCACTTAAAAAGGTATACTTTTCTTGTGGATGTCGATGGTGCTACTGACTGACTCATTTAAAAGTATTTTTAACGCAGTGCAAGTGCAGTGTACAGCGAGGAAATAATCCGGAATTCAATTTCATTACTTCTAGAACACCTTTAAATGTTTTGGACCTTAATCTGTCATTTGTTCTGTGATTATTGTTGACACTTGCTTTCATCATCGATCGCTCTTTGACAGTGTCAGATGGTTTTTGAATGACCAGGAAGTCTGACCTGACCGGACCATTATAATTATAAAGTACCTTGCCGACCTTCGAATGCCTCTAGTCCATCGTCGTTAACCATTGGCTGATTGGTTGTTGTTGTTGGCTTAGTTTAATTACGTGCGTTGAGTACAAATTAAAAATACCACCTTAGTAATTATTTCCTATAGTTATAACCTGTTTGGTTTGAGGTGATTTTGTGACTTATATTTTTGTTCTGAGTTGAATTGTTTTAAATTGCAGGTGTGAGATTGACGATTGACCTGTAAAAAGGCTGAGTAAAAATGACGGAGACTGGAGGAACTGATGACGCAGCCAATTCCCCTTTGAAGGGGAAGAGTCCAGAGAAAAATGACGTGCAGCCGATGGAAATGGACATTGATCGCGATCCCCTGGAAGATTCGCCGGAGGTTATTGAAGTAGTTCAGAAAAATGAAGTCGATGGATCCGTGTCAACCCCACCACCAGTTCCGAAGACCCCGACTACCTCTGGTAAATTGGATGCGAGTGTTTTTAAAACTCCGGAAAATCCTTCTACCCCCACCAGCTCAAAGAAGAGGAAGAGGATGACCCCAGAGGAAAAGAATTTGAAAGAAAAGGTTAGACATCAATTGAACGTTTTAATAGTAATCGGGAATTTGCACAGTTTCTCGCCAATTTCCTCCACAAGCCACCCACTCCAAAAGTTCAGCTTCTAGATGATGGAAACGTTTATCTGGCTCCAAAAGCCAATGCAACTGCCACAACTTCTACTCCCACCGTTACTCTCGCTGCTGCTGCTGCTTCTGACAGTGATGTACCTGCCGAGAAAAATGGAGACCCTGTTACTACGGCAACTCCAGGGGGAGGAGGAGGACCAGAGGGACGATTGTTCAATCCCCTTCCTTTCCAAATCAAAACTGGAATGGCGATTGCACCTCTCTGCAGACGTGATAAGCTTTCCAGCGATGAGAAACTCGAGCTTGATTCAGCCATGGACTTTGAAGCTGCTGCGGAAGCTGTCATCAAGGAAGATCAGGATTTCCTCAAGTTGCTTAAGAGTGGGAAAGGCAGGAAGTCGGGGAAGACAGAGGTGAAGATTGTAAAGGATAGCGATGTGCAAGTGATCGATGACAATATTGAGAAGCCGAGATGTTTGGCTGGCTATTTGAAGTGGAGGATGAAACTGCTGCAGTTCCACGAGAATAGGAGGCCTGCGTACTGGGGCACTTGGAAGAGGAAGCCGAAGAATGTGACTGCTAGAAGACCTTTGGCGCGGGAAGAAGTGAGTAAAATAATTACAGAAGGTGTACATTTAAAAATATGACAGTGCCTTAAATTCTGTTTTGTATTTGCTTGACCTGCAGGAAATCGAGTACGACTTTGACTCCGATGACGAGTGGGAAGACGAGCCCGAGGATGCTGAGGAAATCGTTGACTCTGACAAGGAGGAAAAGGAAGATCAGGAAGATGCGGAAGAAGAAGACGAGGAGGGATGGATGGTTCCTCATGGCTATTTGTCCGACGGCGAAAGGGAAGGTACTCACGAGGACTTGGAGTCCATGAAAAGCAAAGAGAAGGAATTTTACAAATCTCTGAACGCAAAAGCTCTGGTAAGTCTGTTTTTGACTGCTTATTGAGGAATTCAAATAATGCGAATGCCAATCTACATAAACTAAATACGAATTGAATTAAAATTTATTTCAGATGGAGTATCCTTTCATCGAAACCACCAATCTCTCAAATTACTCGATCAGAGTATGTCCCGTATTCAGATCTGCCGAGCCCGTGAAACCCATCCGGAAACGCAAGCCAAAACAAAAAGCAGAACTCACCACGACGACAACAACTGAAGCGGAAGCTGAAACTGAATCCATCAAAGACGAAAGTTCTTCCTCTTCCACTCCGCCAACTGCACCAGCTCCAGAGTCTGTTTCTGTCAGTCCGGATTCCCCTCCCACGGTAAAGAAACCTCCCAAGCGCATCCGAAAAGCTCCGACGGCAAGCAAGAATCCCTATGCCCAACCACCTTCCGGTTTCCTCGCTGCGGATTATCCCAGTGAAGATGAGGATGACATGGATTGGGAAGGTGAAGACGATGCTGAGTCAGGAAACTCAAGCTCATCTGATTCGGAGGCGTCAGGGGAAGATGGCGAAAATAATAATGATGATGGTAGCTGTGAGTCAAGCTCTTCAGACGAGGAGTTATTTATTCCGATAGTAAAGTCTTCGAAGGCAAAAAGCGAAAAGTAATTAAATGTACGCAAAACATAGTACTTTAGAAAGTGTGGACATCGATTTTCTAACGCATAAGCTTTTTGATGAATTCAATCGTAGAATAAGAATACACAATATATTTTAAGCTAGAGACTTCAATATGAAATGTCTTCCTCTCACTGAACTTGTGTTTATTTGTGGTATTCAAAATAAGCGATGAAGGGACTTGAGTCCATCTTGCGTGTTCATCAGTTCAGTCCAGGTACCTCCGTGATGTAATTATTCGATTCATATTCTTTATTTCTTTGTAATCTTTTCTGAACTCATTTGTAAGATATATTCCATAATTTTGTTCTATTCACATATGTAAAATCCGTGGAATTTTCTAATTTGACGCATTTATTACTATCTGTTGTAAACTTGTAAAGTGTATTTAATGCTCTCCGTGTGTTTGTTTTCCTGAATAAAATCCAAATTAGAAATGACATATCTAATACCTACATACATTCTAATGCTTTGTCATGATAACACTATGTTACATGAGTAATTTATTTTTATAATCACTCAGCATTGTTTTTTTGTTTGATCGCGTGCTAGAGATGGGGAGGGGGAAGGTGGTCGTAGTCATAGTCGCACTTTAAAAACACTAAATTATTCATGGTAGAAGTCCACGTCTACTAAATACTTGCCTGAGCCTGTTACTTTGTTGTGTACTTACACGTTCATCAGAGTTGGTCAACACAAAATGGAACCTACTGGATGGGTATTGATTACTAGTCCTTCCCTCGAATGAAAGTTAGGGAAAGCCAGAGAGGTTTCAAAGACTCGCTTTCATTTCAAATAGTTCATCTTAGTTTCGCAATAATCTGTGTCAGAAGGACAGAATAATCTGTGCGAAAAGCGCGGAAATTATGAGAGGACAGAAACAATCGGCGAGAGACTAAATCTGAGAAAAATGCGTAGGGGAGGATTTAGAACTAGAGTAAATCATGATTGGAGTTTGCGTTTATATAATATCCGGTTAAATATAAGGTTAAATAAATATTGAATCTGTACTCAAATTCTAGAAAACATTTTTTGAAACTAACAAATACATGACAAGTCTAGATTAGATTCAGCTCAGTGCCACTCCTAATAAATTTAAATATTATCGAGACAAAAAATAATCGTTTGACTAAGCTTATCAACAATCGACAAGTTACTGGGGAATTATAAATGTGTTAAATTGATCAAAGATGGATATAAAACTTTTACTTAAGATTATTGCAGTCTTTGTTTTGATCATCCTGATCGTGGTGGTGGTAAGTATCTACAATTCATTGAATTGAAATATGAATATGCATAATAATAGACCTACATTCTACATGCAACATGCAATTATTTTTTTGGCCTTGCGGATAATGAAAGCAAATTATTTTTCAGATGGTGGTCTGTCTACAACTATTATATGGGGATAACATGGAGAAGGACAAGGAAAAATCAAAGAGCCAGAAATCATCATAACAAAACTGAAAACTATTAAACTAAACTATCATGATTAAGATATGATGAAAGTCAACTAATCGTAATTAGATACATACATACCCGCAATCGTAAATTAAATGAGATTCGTTAAAGAATGGGAATTTTATGGTATTGAGGTTGAGGCTGAAATGGTGGATGGTGGACGCTCTAATTTTCCAAAGTTCGTTTACGACGAGATTATTATTAAGAGTAGTTCTAATTCGGTTAAATAAATAATTTGTCTAATACTATTGTAGTATTTCTTCGGTATTGCTTAGTCCACACCAAAATCCATCGCAAGATTTATTATCTAGAATTAAGCAAAGCAGGCAATTTGAATATTAATATTTTGTGATTTCTTTTCGCAAAAAATAGAATGTCTTCATTTTGAAAGATTCAAAACAATAAATAAAATAGAGTAAATGTTTTTGTTTTGCAAAATTAAATGCTTACAAATGGAAGTAACTAGACCACTGTAAAAACATATTATAATCTTTTGGTCAACATGAATGTGAGTATTGAAGCTACATGTACAAGTAATTTATACTGGCTTAGTCCTGTCATTAAATTTCTCTGAAGTAATAAAATAAAAATAAGCACACCAATTCAAATTACGTACATAGTATTAATTAATTTTTGTAAAGGACTTTCATTGAGCTTTGGCTTTCTTCGCAGAACTGTCTCCACCCAAAATCTTCTTGCGTTGAGCAAACATGTGAAGGTAGAGCTGAGGGAAAACTGAAAACAAAAAAATACACGGTTGCCACAAAGCCAGAATTGCATAAATTATGTGTGAAACGAATGTAAAATCGAGTTAACTTACTTGGAATGTACATTAGAGCTATTCCAATCAGGCAGTAATGATAATCGAAGGCAAAGTTGAACTGATTGGGCATAGAGTAGGTCCAAATCCTCTTTTCACGAACATGACTCAGGGCATTGTAGACACAAATAAGCTCTCCGGAAACTCCAATTGGATACAAAGCAATGAATAGGGTGTACCTGCAGGGAAAACATTCAAAGATAATGTTAAATGTTTATCATTTATAGTAGCCTTAAACTAGAGATGCAAATCGGGTCATTAATACTAATAACATTCACCCCTGCCCAGAATATATATGCCCTCACCTGAACCACACAATAAGCCACTGGAGTCCAATCAAGTTGAGGAAGTAGTACCCATATCGGATGATTTCCGTAATGCACCAAGCATACAAGAGCAAAGGCACTCCAACACAGACAGTGGATGGAGGACTGATTTCCAAAACGCCCCACACGACAAAGACTCGGGAGAAGACTTGGAATGCGGTTAAGATCACGTTGGACTTGACGATTCCAATTGCTGCATGAAAGATCTGAAACATGACAAGCATTGTTCACTTCTAAATAGAATCGTCACTTCAAATCGCAAATTATTATTTTACTTTTTCTGATTTTCATAAAATAAAATGTTAAACATTACCTCCAACACAGCCGCAGTCTGAAATATTTGCAATGGGATTTTCACAACTGGATACATTTCCTTGTACTTGTCCTTCTTCTCGATGGTCAGGAACAAGACATATGACCAACCAACGGTCAATGCCAGGTTGTACAGGATCAGATAAGCTTTGGAAATGACGCCCATTTTGCCTTCCTTCCTAATCGTCTTCAGACTCCAAAAATATTTTCCACAGAGATTTCTCCTGCGCCACGGACACTACTCCCGATGGATGCTTCACAAGTGAAGATGCAGTCGGCTTACTGGATTGGAATCCACTTGATTCTTCTTCTGAGCTGCCCACGTGGCTGTGGGAATAGTTCTTGGACTTGTTTTCAATCCCAACTTCCTCTCCAGACCCAACTTCAATTTCTAATCTTCTCGTATTATTCTCAGCAGCGTGTTGCTCCTCTTGTGCAATTTCTGCCAGAGTTTTGTAATTTTCTCGTAATTGTGCTTCTCCACGAGCGAGATTCAACTGCTGAACAACCTGCCTGCACTCGGCACTTGGACCTCTACAATACACCTGCAACAAGACGAAGGATAAGTAGAAGGAAAACAATTTTTATTTTGCGTTGAACATTTTTAACCAAAAATTACATAAAATTATGCTGGAATTAATTACTAATTGCACATGACATACGATCTCAGAATTAGAAGGCATATAACATAAGGTAAAGGCATATAACATTAAAGTTAAATTAGATAAGATATGATATTATATAGGACTAACCTGTAGTACGCTCTGCTTCGTGTTGCAAACTTTGCAGTTCCACTTGTTCGATGATTTCTTCACAATTTGGACCTGTCAGAGATAGAGAAGGAGAGAAAAACACAGGTCAGTATTCATATATGGTCAAGCTACACATATGTACACATACAGCTATTTAATATGCACCAGACAGACAAGTCGAAGCAGATATCAAACCATAACCACATCATCTCTTAATTGCTTGGGAAATTGGGAAGGATGGAATGGATGATGATGGATCAGTGATTAAGCGAACTTCGGATTTTAGACTCAAGCTTCAAGCAATATGAAAAGCGTTTGATTTCAATGAAATTTTATACCTCGTTTATTGTAAGAGACCTTCAAGGTTCAACTGCAACTGAATTAACTCTGGACTGAACACAAAATTAAACTTGTGAAGAACTCAAAGTCCCAATTTCGTCTAGTTAAGGTTTACACTTTACACGTCACGTCAAAATCATATCCCATCCCCCAGAAGCTCAGAATCTCCGACAATGCTAAAACTAAAAACCCATTTGAAATGCCAAATGCATAAACATTTACGAGGTAGATGATCAGCAGCAAAATAGACTTTTTTTTTGAAAAATATGAAGGAGATAGATCTAATCCCTGACTCTGGGTCTGACTAGGTAGGTCTCTTATTGTGTGAGAGTGGAATTTTTAATTTTCTCAAGAAAAACCTGTCCTGCAAAAACATGCATTTTCATACTCACTCATCTGACCACTCCATATCCCGCATTAAATACTTACACTTGAGCCATGCTATGGCCATAGCTATACTAGGTCTGCTCTAGGACTCATTTGACCAACTAAACTCTTTTAGGTCTGTTCTGTTCTCATTGTTCTTAGTACATATATTCTGTGTGACATGCGATGCGATGTTGTACTGAAATGAGCCAAAATGATAAGATGATCGATCTGCCTTATAGCTTTGTCAGCGAGCGGGCGCTCAGATAAAGACAAAGAAGACGTGAAGGTGGAAGGAGTTAAAATAATTTTAATTGCAATTTAGTTAATAAGACTAAAATGCTGGGGACTGAAAGCAAGAACACTAAACCGATACGAAAATGACGACACGACGACGACGAATGACAAGCGTGAAAATGGATGTTCCGTTCCGAAGAAATTCCAAACAAAGTGTCAGTTCTGTCTTTAAACTTTTTGAGGTAATTTCGGTAATTAATAGGTTTGCTCACCTGAAACGCTTTGCAAGTGACACAGGAGAGGACATGAAATTCCTGCGGCATCCCCGACCCTTTGTAACTTACAGTCAACAGCGAACGATAAGCCTCGACTTACTAGAAAATCTGCAGGTTTCTTAAAACTGTTCTTGCGTTATCGTTATCATTTCATTTATGGCAATGAACGTGAAATGTTGGACGTTCGCTCGCACAACACAATTTTTAAACAAGAGAATTCAAAAAAATATAATCTTTTAAATGAAACACTAACTATGCAACCGACTATCACTGACTGAATCCCAATTATGACAAAGTCAACTGCTGCTGCTGTCATGTCTTATCGTCAGATCATCCTTCACGTTTTGTTGACAAAAACAAAAATGTCAAACATCAAATCAAATGCATTCCCGTTATTACTCTTTTGCTTGATGCTTTTTTGATTTGCTTTCCTTGTCTCACATATCCCAACATGTAAATTAATTTCTCACACTGCCCCAGATGTAAACCCGCGAACCTAAGGTTTCATGCTGGTTAAATGCAAGCAATCTGTTCCATTTACAATCCTTTGCATTTTGCATTACATATATTTACCATGTGCTCATGTATTACACAGTGAAAAATGATTGTCTGTTTTAATTATTTTTAATTTAATTTAACTGGATAGGAAGTCTTTGAGGTCATGATTGCTCTAAATACTTGTGAAAGAGAAGTAGTGTCATGTTAGAGTAGTAGAACTTACCTCATTTTTGTCAAAAGAAGGAGATACCAACCGAAAGATAGAAAGTCCAATTCTGTTTTGTATTCGCTGGAGAATAAAAGTAAGAGGAGAATGAAAGTCAAAGTTCTGGCGAGAAATCCCGACCGATATTTTCGGGAAACGAAGAATGACATCCACAAAATGCCCCGGAACTATGATCCTGCCCTACATCCCTTCGAAGTGCAACGGGAATACGTGCGCGCTCTAAATGCAGTGAAACTGGAGAGAGTGTTCGCCAAGCCGTTTCTGGGATGCTTTGATGGACACGCTGATGTGATTTCCTGTCTTCATAAACATCCGGATCAGTTAACTTGGCTGTATTCGGGAGATGCTGATGGAGTCGTAAGTCTAGAGTTGAAAATTAATGACTTTTTATTCTGTATTTCCGGACCTCGGACCTCTGGACTTTAACTGTAGAAAGTAGAAAACTTTTGAAACTGATTGATTAACTCCTCTTGCCTTTTGTTTTGTTCTCAGGTCAAGCAATGGAACATTCCACTTCGGAAGTGCGTGAGGACCCTGCGAGCTCATGAAGGCTACGTGAGGGGAATGACGTTCTCGAAAGACGGAGAATCCCTGATTACGGTCGGAGACGACAAGAATATCCGGTTCTGGTCAGCCAAGCCTCCAGAGTCGACCCTGGAGGAGGATGCCGAGACGCTGCCTAGACACAGCATAATTACTAAGGTTGGTTAACAGCATTTAACAAATGAGCAAAGTCTCAATAACCTTAAGCTTATCCTCTTCCTCTTTCTTGTGATTTAAGTTTATTTGTTAATCCATTTTTCTAGTATCAACTATCGAGCATCAGTCACAACTACAAGAAGAACTTGTTCGCGACATGTGGGGATGCCTGCCTTCTCTGGGAAGGAGAGAGGAACGAGCCCGTTAATAAGTTCGACTGGGGAGTGGACACAATGAACTGTGTTCGGTTCAATCCTTCGCAGACCAATATCCTAGGAGGCTGTGCGAGCGATCGAAGCATCATTCTCTATGACATTCGTGGAGGTAGCCCGATCAGAAAACTTACCCTAGCCTTGAGGTCAAACACGATTTGCTGGAATCCAATGGAGCCATTTGTTTTCGTCGCTGCCAATGAAGACTACAAGTAAGGCTTAGACGAACAAATTTTTCATGCTTGAGTTTTGAGAATAATAAAATGGCTTTCTTGACTTAATTTTTACAAATTATTCTTCCAGCTCTTATCTGTATGACATGAGGCGTTTGAAGCGAGCGTTGAATGTGTTCAAGGACCATGTAAGTGCCGTAATAGATGTAGATTTCAGTCCAACCGGAAAAGAAATCGTGACCGGAAGTTATGACAAGACCATTCGCATTTTTGAAACGGATAAGGTAACCTAGGCAAAACACCGAAAAACAGAAAGAATTCGAGTTCATTTGAGCAAATGAATTGAGTTTAAGGGCTCTGTTTTTTTATTGTTCAGGGACATTCACGAGAAATTTATCACACGAAACGAATGCAGCGTCTTACTTCAGTGGTCTGGACATTGGACAACAAATATATTATCTCTGGAAGTGACGAAATGAATATCAGACTGTGGAAAGCGAGGGCATGGGAAAAGCTCGGAAACGTAAGGCTATCTTAATATAAAAAACTATCAATATCTCCTCATGTAGCAAGTAGCAATTAATATTGAAAAATCATTTATGTTTTTGTTTCTGCAGTTGAAAACTCGTGAAAGGAACGCCATGAATTACAATGAAAGTCTGAAGGAAAAATATGCCCATTTCCCACAAGTCAAGAGAATCGCAAGACATCGGCAATTGCCACGGCATGTCTACATGGCCAGGAAAGAGCATCGCGAGACCATCGAATCCAGAAAGAGAAAGTATGTTTCGCTAAACAAACTAATTTTAAAATTTGTACTCTTTGATCATACTCTAAATTCAAGTCAGAGGACCATCCATTGTTCTAATATTGGCTTTCTTACTTTCTTTTTTCCAGAGAGGACAATCGCCGTCATCATACGAAGCCTGGCACTGTACCTTATGTTTCGGAGAGAGAAAAGAATATTGTTAAAGAGCAAGAATAATTTTAATGTAGTTATTATTATTGAAAAAGTATTGCAAAAAATATGATATTCAGTTTTTATTATGTTCAATGTTTTCGTTACTGGCTATGGATTGTCGAATGCGCTCTTTCAAAATAAATATTTTCCAATGTTGATATAAAGTTCTAGTAGTATATTATTTCTCTTGTTTGATGGATTTTCAAATTCGCTATCCCCGCATCTACCAAACAAGGTGTTATTTTATCATCTTTACTTATCTCATGGTATCATCGTCGGTCTTAAGTTCAATTTAGAACATGAACAAACCCATTTGGTAAATCATTAAAATGGGTTCGCATTGTGATTATGGAATGTCTCATATTACCCCGCCCGGTCTGACTCCGTTGTTGACTTCATCACGATTTTATTGACTCTCTCTCTCTCCCAATCTCTGAAAATCTGAGACGCCAGACTTGATTGATTTCCAACGCAACAAGTGAAGCAAAGTAAACAGTGACGGAATGGCTTTCCTCTCACACTGTCTTTTCTCAAGAGCTAATGCGAGTCAAGGGTCGTTGCGTTGTGATCCATCTGACAGAATGTAGTCATGTGCACTAGTGACCTATTTATCATTGTTATCATCTTTGCGAGCTTTCATTGCATACTTTAAATTTATAGAACACTGCATAGCAACCAAAAGGCACTTGCATACTCTGTACATGCATCATGTCTTCTCTCTGGGAAATTTTTTTACGTTCTCGTTACCTCGTTGAAGTGCTCTTTGAAATTTGAAAAATCTTTCCAAGCTGGATGAATAAATAAATATGCACTTTTTCGTTTTAAACATTTTTGACTTTCTGCTGCAATTTTCAAATTTTCTGATCGTCTCCTAAAATATTTAAGAGCCTGACAATTCTATTTCGAGATGAAATTGGTATTTACATCGCTGGTTTGGGATACACAATACACAATATCATCATCAAGGGGCTTACAATATTGAAAATCTCATATTTCCCCGGTCGGCATCTTGTTGGGATGAATCTCCTTCTAAAATCTGGTATATTTACTTAAACATTACATGATAGGATTTCTATCATATTTTAGTAGGTCATTTTCGGCAAATTCCCACTCCCTTCCGTCCGGGCGACCGACGTCTCCTATAATGTATGTAATTGCAAAGTCTGTCTCAATTGTGCATCTGATTGTGGAAATCATAGTCTTCAATCATTTCGTCCTCTGCATTTTACTCTCTGTGAAGCAACAAAAATGTAGTTCATGTATCGCTTATTATTATAATCTTATTGGCTTGAATGATAGTGAAGATAGGAAGCTCTTATTGTACGGGAAGTCGGCCAACGTATCAGAAGTGTGCTGGCGAGCTAGCGGCAACATCATAGAGTTGATCGAATTCCTCATAAAATCTTGTAAGGTTCATCGAGCCTTCGGCGGATTAAAGCAATCGTGTATTAGGTAATTAATTTTTCAGGTCCCTTGAACTTCGACTTCATAGAGGGAGGAACGTATGGAACAATGTGGAGGGTGCGTAGAGTGGAGTTCGGTAGTCGCATTCGCCGCTTAATTAAATACTGGCTGATTGTGTCCAGAGTTTATTTTGAAATTAATATTTCACGATCTGAAAACTACTACAGTGGCAAATAAGTACCCTTTCTCAGTGGTTTCACCTTACCCCAAAACTTTAGCACAGATGCCGATGAAAATTAATGTTTCAAGTGAAAATAAAATGTTTTTGGATTGACAAGACGTATGGACTATGAACTTGAAATAAGAAGAATACGATGAATGAAAAAAATAATGTTTATGGAAATTTATGTCGTACGTTATGTATTAGATGTGTTGTGGCATAGTCATAATGATAATGCCATTTAAAATGCATAGCTGGCCAGCATTAAAATGATAGGAAATTTCATATAGGTAGGTTTATCGGCATTGGCATTTATTGAACAAACAAAAGATGTCAAAATTTTCATAAAAGTTGGATACATGAATTAAACAAAAAATCGACGGAATTTATTGATTAACCTTGGTTAGTTCACAGAACTACACGTCGTGTCTTTAGGCAATCTGCACATTTCATTCTCCCGTATTGCAATCAACGCAATAATTTCTATTATAATCGTGAAAGCAGCAGCCTCCCACTCCACAGTCGGAATTCTGAGAACAGGCCTGGGTTGAAGCCTAAGGTTAGGTTAGGTTAGGTATAGAAATGAAAATAAATATTTTATAAATTAATTTGCCTTGTGACATAGTCACAGGAAGTAATAGAACTATAAACGTCTGTCGATATGACAACTTACAATCAGGCCTGCCACCAGGATCAAGAGATGAAGTAAAATGACGGAAAGACCTGTAGTGTTGGCCATTTTTAATTGATGTCCTTCTTAATTTCTTTCTTCCAAAATGGATAGCTTCTTGTTGTACGGAACGGTTGTGGCTGATGGATGTATGAAGCTGCTCTAAAATTTAGTCCTTTTATACCAAATCTGAACTGAAGCCATGCACACAGAATGCCAATGAGGAAAATATACTAGATACATAGATACGTAATGCTAAAGCCATATTGCATTCAACTAAAAAGATTGTCTCACTGAAAATTAGGATTTGTTTTCATGGAAAAGCACAGTGACCTAAAAAACAAACCACGACCGAAAACTTTCTTTCGTGACCATTGTTTTTTTTGTGAAACCATAGTCTCTCGGCGGATGGGTAATATGGTATGCATGGTATTGTTTACCTAACGAAGAGTATCTATAAGCAATCCTCTTTACTTTTTATCAAAATTGCCAATTGTTATGGAATCCCCATGGATAAGGTTCGTCTTATGAACTTGAGAAAGGGATTTTTAATCTTACTTTCGGAAAGTATTGATGAAAGTAGATATTTTTGTTCATTCCATTACTATATGTGTCGGTAAAAGAAAATATGAAAAGGGAAAAAGGTTGAAGATGAGACCCTCAAAATCGCTCCCATTGAATAAGGCACTACTTGCCCATGTTTTGTCTTGGACCTTCATTCCTACTCTTCCTTCTCGCCATAAACAGGAACTACCCATAAGAGTACCCATAAGAGTAAATCCCTTCATTTTTTATCGAAATCCCCATTATTTCCAGGGATCCCAAGCTAAACTGAGGTCCTTTCAAACATTTTTGGACTGGTACCGGAAAAGCTGGTAATTATCATTTAAAAACGTTTCGTCCAGTTGAATTGAGCCCCAGTTACAAGTCAGTAAGTCAGTCACGGAAGAAAGTCTTTCCCTCCTCATTGTTCGTTTATTAAGGTAGAGCGAGGACCATTCATAGCCGGAAGACTACCTATAAGTAATCCTCTTTTATTTTTATCAACATTTCCATTGTTTTCAATGGAACCTATTAAGGACCCAAAAAAGGGTTGGATTTTTAAAGAAATGAGTTGACTCACATATGAGCACGTAGGCATAAAAACCAAGTAAAAAGTTGTCAAATTCCACTTCCCGATAAAATCATGAAAAAATCAAGAGGAATTCGAAAAGCCAGAGAAATGCGGTGACCAAGTGTCGCTGTTACCAACACCAAACATGATACATAATAATTGATAATATTATGACTAGTACGGCCAGCAGTCTACGACTGCATTGATAATTTGAACGCCAGCAATATATGAAAGGTTAAAAAACAAATGGACA
>JAHZNI010003098.1:0-17332 GCA_027744415.1 Seira ritae
AAAGGAATTGGTGATGAGTACGTGAATGCCAATTTAGACCAATTTGAAAGCGAGAGAAAGACGAAAGTTTTAGATTAGAAAAGAAAACGTTAGGATTCGTCAAAATTATTACTTCTTTGCTAATGAAAAATTGCCGAGACAGATAGGGATTCTCTTTCATTCAGAAATTTTACATTTCGTTCTCAAATACTGAACTATTTTGCTTTTGCTTGCTTTTATATAAAGTGCTGATTAAACAGAAACAAAATTCAAATATGAACCAAAATGATATTTTTTGTTTCTACTTCTACCGGGATCAAACAAGGGAAGCCGAGAAAATCAGTGCACTTAGCTTCTAAAAACGTCATTTACGCAAGCATCGAAGGCATCGCATAATTAAAATTTTAATTTAGCAATTATGTAGGGTTCGTACAGGCGCCATGAATTCTGGTGTGCCGATGATTGATTTGGCAAACGAGCGATTCTTCAGCGTGGCTAATCCCAAATCTCCAATCTTGACTGAGCCCGTGGTCCCAGAAATAAAAATATTGTCACATTTCAAGTCTCTATGAATAATTGGAGGGGTGCGAGAATGAAGGAAGTAGAGCCCCTTCAGGATCTGCCGACACCACGACTTCAACACTTTCGGGTTTATCTTCTTAAAACGTCTTAAATACCTGTAAAAATGGTTCCATGTTATAGAAATAATTAAGTCATATTATGCAAAAGTAAAAGTACATTTCTACCTTCTTTCTCTGTGATGATGTTGATGTTGTTGCTGGTTGACAGGTAACGTTTCGGTTTCCCCTCCAGCAGCGGGTTTCGCAGCCGGAGGTTCCTCTGGTTGAACTACACCACCATCACCTCCACCTATAACTTCAGCACTCTGTTCACCTTCAGCACCGCCTGCATCGTCACTTGTGAGATCTGTGGTTTCATGCTGAGCATGAGGATGATGATGTGAGTCACCGGCACCTCCACCAGGCTCGCCGGCTGACTCCTCGCCTTTCCCGGCCATATCCGGCCCTCCTCCACCTCCACTCGTTGAGATTCGACCCTGACTATTATGACTATGACTTAATGATGGACAACGACTACTGACACTGCTACCCTCCTCCTTTATAGACTCCAACTCTTTTCCTTCCACATTACTTGGTTCGGACGAGTCGGGTTGGGACTCTGGGAGAAATACACTATCACTGCTTTCCTTAATACTACTAACGGTAAATCTCCCATCACGTCTTTTCTCCTCTCCTTGCTCTCCTCCCGCTGGTTGACTATTCTGATTGCTGTCTTCAATGATGCAGTTATTGTTGGCGATATTGGCGTCTGAGGATGTCGAGGAAGATCCTCTAACACCACCTGTTGCCTCTCTTGATGAGCCGCCAGCAGCACCTGCTGAAGATTGTGACGTTGACAATGTGGTGACACTAGAACTTGGACCATTTTTCGTTGTCGGCGCGACACTTTCCGTCACTCCGGCTAACTGGCCTGAGAAACGGAGAGAGGAGGATGTTGAGGTTGGTGTTGTTGATGCAGAGGAGGAATGCTGTCTTCGAAGGCTTCCACTACCACTGTTTGTAGACTTTCCTCGATTGCTAAGGTACGTAGGGTCATCTCCAGATTCACCACCACCACTATTCTTTACTTCACTCACAAATGGCGGTGGGGTTGTCGATGACGTGGTCACACGTTGACTATTATTGTTCTGGAGACTTTTCCGAGACAGCTCGGACGCTGACGATGCTGTGTAACTTCGCTGTCTGGGAGAGGAGCTCCTATACAGAGATGATGATGTAGACCCTGCACCTCCAACAGGAGATGGGGATATGTGACCGTCCGGAGTCGGCTTGTCTAGAGTTGAGTAGCTACGTCTGGGACGGATCGTTCTCGACAATGTCCTGTCAAATCACAACAAAATACATGTTTAAGTATTTTCACAACAATCATACTTCCTAAACATACTATGTAGCAATACTAAAGCTACAGCCTCAAACCACTTTAAACTAAACTATCACCACTTTTTCCAGGAAAAGCTGGACATCCTCACGCAAACTTCTAATCATTACACAATGGAAGAGTGGTGGCTCTCAGACAGAGATCAATCACTCTATTTAGTATGTATTTGGACTTTGCTTCCGCGTCTTCTTTATCACTGCTCTCTTTAAACCTCAAGATTCATTATGAGCAATTCTTGTGATGAATTGAGGAAGAACTTTTGTCAATTCTAGTTTTTACAACTTATTTTCAGATCTAAACTGGGTAATTTTGAAAGCCGGTCTATTGCACAAATAAAATAGTACTTCACATCCTTTTACTTCTGAGCGCACGTCACATAACATCTCGACCGCCGCCAATGATGCATACTATACTATACATATTAACTGATTGCGTCTTCGTCGACTGCAACCAGTAATTAGATATATAATTCCCAGAACCTTAAGCTAACCCAAACCAAAGTTCCTCCAATGTATGTATTTACAACGAAATTTTCACGTCAGACATGACAAGCCAATCGGCTTAGCCTAAGGCATGTAAATAATCGAATATCTATCGACTATCGACATCATATTCCTTCCTAATCAAATCCATTTCACTCGTGCTATGCATTCCTACAAATAAATCCATCCATCCATATCAAATTTCGCTTGCGCTTTCATTACAAACGAGAAGAAGGAGAACAAGTAAATCACCAAAAATGTCTAACCTCAGCCTGCTCACATATTTTATCCATCAACCAACGCAACGCAAGCATAAATACATAAGACATAACTCATTCTCATCAACAACAGGGGCCCCAAAAACTACTAAAACCACAGCCTAAACACGATGCGCTGTTTCTTTCAGCATCATTCTCCCATTAAAATTATAATGAGTCCATCTTCTTCACACATTCCAAAAACTTCAGTAAAGCTAGCGTTGCCCCACGTAAAAAAATCAAAATCCTCTCAACTTTTAACAGCGTACTACGTGCCGTCATATTATTATTATTCGTCTAATCCCCCAACTAGCTCATCATAATTTTTTTATACCTTCACGAGCGAAAAAAAGAGAACAACACCTTAAAACACATT
This sequence comes from Seira ritae, assembly GCA_027744415.1. NCBI lineage: Eukaryota > Metazoa > Arthropoda > Collembola > Entomobryomorpha > Entomobryidae > Seira > Seira ritae. Next base: position 3,054 of record JAHZNI010003098.1, read on the forward strand.
TCTTAGCCGATCGCTGCTTACAAATACGTTATTATTGCTATTTGGTGAACGTGCGGCACGTACTACTTTTTTAAGTCAAAGTCATGCGAAAAGTAAGTAGATTTACATACGTCTACTTAGTGGACAAACCGCGGCGGCAGCTTGGATGCAAAATACTTCACGACATGATGGCACTATCTATAGTAGCTTTTAGGCAATATGATTCGCAACGATATTTTTGTAAATTTTAAGGTAAAAAACGAGTATTAAGAACATATAAATTCAACTTTCGTTGTCTTTTGTCTTTCAAATCTTGATGATTTAAACCTCGTTTTTCTAGAGAAACGACGACACTGTCATCGCTCATTGATATTCAAAACGTCGCAGCCTCAGCATAATATATGCATGCGACATGCATTTCAACCAGGCCAGGGCAGGACAACTCTTAAATGGCTTTTGTATTGTATTGTATATATATGTACACGATGCACTCAAAAAACAAGAAAATTTGCCAAGACTTTTTTCCTTTTCGTCTTTCGCATGAAAAACCGTTTCGTCAAAGACCAAAGCCTGAGACTTGCATAGTTAAACAAACAAAAAAATGTTTCCTTTTAGCTATACTCAAGTGAACTTGTTCCAATAATAACTGCACATTTTTCTTTTTCTGAGGAATATTTTTCATTCATTCCTTCAAACCAGGAAAAAAACTGCATGCAAGACAAAACAAATTGTCAATGACAGGAATAGGAATAACATAAACTTACATGTAAAAATCACTTCTTCCTTCATAAACATAGGTACTCAAGAAATTCACAAAAAGACGGAAAGAAATTTAAAAAAGAACTGCTCGTCTTCGTCTTTCAAAGTAATAGTAGTTACAAATGAGCGTTCACTAGTTCACCACTAAATCCGAGGACTACCATTCTAGTTCTCCTTTCCCCTGCCAAAAAATCCTTTTCACACAAGCCAATTATGAATTTCTGCACTCGCACTGCTTCTGCCGATGATCGTATTATTGGGTAGACGCACACCATCATTAAATCTCTGTATAGCACACAGCAATAACATTTAACTTCAAGAAAATCTTCTTCCTCTCCACCTTTTTCAAACTTCACTGCAAAATGCAAAGCAGAGCAACAATGTCTTAAACTGTTTGATCATGAAAATTCTCTCAGACAGATGACTTGAAACTAGGATTCGGTCTTTTTCCGTTTCTCTCTCATCCGCAAAAAAAGGAAAACACGTTCGGAGTTCCGAAACAAAAAAACTGAAACAAACTTGGTTACGTCTCCGTCTTCAGTGGCAGTGGCACTGCACTTTACTCTTCTAAACTATCATTACAACTGTTGAGTTGCTGTTGCTGCTGTTGAGATCAACATCTCTCACAAAACTAAAACCTAATCCATAAATGTGATTTTTTTCTTCTCGTCGTGTTATTTACGATTTCATGTACATAGTACCAGAGAGAAGAGAAATGATATGTCTGAATTTGGATGTATAGAGATGAACCTCTTCTCCTCCTCAACAAGAGAGCGAGAAGAGAACCAACGTGCTCGTTATCTTTGTTGGGATGATGATGATTCAAGCCTCTCAGAAAAAAACAGTTCATGTTCTCATCAAAGAGCTCCTCTATACCAGAGAGAGAGATGTGATAGGATGGGATCGGGATGCAATGTCATTCATGAGCATGGCTTGGCGATGAGGATGAGATAGAATGACAATTCAAATCTGTTATAGTCTTATTTAGACTACTTTTTTCATAAACGACTATATATAACGCCGAGAACGTTGATGGTTTTCGTTGATTATGTTATTCAATTGAATCCACCTTTCCACCACTCACTCACACTTGAAAAAAACTTGAAATGGGCTGTACTGCACTTTGTCTATATATGGCTTTTGTGTGTAAACTGTAAAGTCTTCATAAATAAATTGCAACGATTTTTTTCTCGCACTTTTTTTGAGCTCCTACATTTTTTACAGTTATTCCATTCCCATCAAAATAGAAACTGAATAGGATAAGAAGAAGAAGACGCATAAAAAGAGCCAAAAAACGACTAATTTCTTGTAAAGCTCTTGTGTGGTGTGGTGGTGCTGTGCTGCTGTAGGAGAAATTTTTTTATTCTGAATCCGAGACCTGCCCACTCCAAGTACTACTTCATTAATCAACGTGCGCCACATGAAAATGCAATCATTGACCAGTTAGTTTAAGAGAATCGAATCTTTTTTATGGTGAGAGGAGAGCTACCTACATACACACCACACCGTAATATATAATACAGAGAGGGGTATATAAATGTCAAAATTGTACAAACCATTAAGAGGAGTGGATTACCTATAAAAGATATGTACGCTTTCAGAGAAACGAGTTGAGTTAGTCATATATTCAATTTTCGCTACCTAAAGACAGCCTTTGAATGTTCAAATTGGATTGGTCATTTTCTGATCGCTTTACTTGGCAATGGAGTGCATAGACTTTTTATATTTTTGCTGATAAGCAGGAAGGCGACAGACTGACAACAACATGATGTTGATGCTGATGATGTGGATGATCATTGGCCTAGTCTAATCTAACTTCTTCATTTGGCCCGGCCCGTCAAGTAAAGTAACGAAAAAGTCGATCTAATTAGAGACAAAGTTGACGTTGCAAGAAGAGCGCAAGTGTCAACGCAGCAAAGTACAACTTATGTCAACTCAGAGACTCCAAATGGGTTTAAATGCCCTCCGAGTAGCTTTCCATATGCAATTTTATTCATGAAGTAACCCTTTCTGCATCGGTATACAATTTAAGATAATAATAGTTTACATAACGTTTGATTATAATAATCAGGAGCCGGCATGGCAAGATCAAACAAGACTTTATCTTCAAAAAAACGAGACGCTTCTTCAACATCCTGTGGCGATTTTACCCTGCTATCCCTCTTCATATCTTATTTCGTTGGCGGCAATCGCGGCAATATGCATATTTACCAATGGTAACACGACTCCTTGAATTCAATGACATAACCCTCTGTTTCTGCTTTTACCCTTGCAAAAATTGCCCGGAACAAAGCACAACATCAACAATCCTCTGGATAATTTACTCGTGGAGAGACCAAGTATTGCATAATGGCCAATTACTTTCAATGGGTATTCCAAGCAGTTCATGCCGAGTCAAATAAGCATGACGCAAATCGTAGAATATCTGGAGGAGGAGGAGGTGGCAGTGGCGGAGGGAGGCCAAGACCGGAGTTTGCAAAGAGAAGGCAAAAAAACACGAGGCCAGGAGCAGCAACAACAGCTCCAGGAAATAATCAAAATAAAGTTCCGTGGTACATCATCCCACCACCAAAAATCGCCCCTAAGATTCCCGAATACGACCCGAGAATGTTTTATGAAGGAACCACATTCGGCATCCTGTGTCACGATGGAAGAAAGTTTTGTCATTATGGCGAGAAGTTAGAAGACACGGGCCATGAAGGACTCTACGGTCTCATGTTGTATTTGCACTTGCCAGATGTCGAACTGGGCTTGGATCTTGACGTACCAGCTTTCTACGCAGGAGCAATTATTTGTACTTTAGTGGGACTCTATTATGACGATATCTACTATCCGAGAAGAATTCTTGCCTGGTGGCCTACCCGCTATTTCTTCCATTTTCTCGAAGAGGGAATCTATTGGAAACGCACATTAAGATGGATGGTCGACGTGTTCGTAATTGTCGTTAAAACGTTATACAGAGGCGTGTATGGAGGAGCGACCCATACACTCTCAAGATTTCTGTATTACAATTTAAAACGACTAATTTACTATGGAAGAGCCGTCCCGTACTCGCCCCTCTTTGACGAGACTTTTGGAGCTTTGATATCCGGCTATTTGTGGACAGGCTACACTTTAGAGACCAACGAAAACACTGCCCACGACAGAATTATCGTTATGGGTTGGGCGGCATTCTTCACTGGAATACTGGAATACTGCTTTACTCAATACTACGTGGAAGACCCACAGCCTCAAGGTATCTTTCATATGCTTTTTGGATTTTTCATGACATGACATCCTAATAAAAAATTCAGCATTTTATTTATCCAGAGTTATTTTTTTCTTCGAATTATTCTAATTTTCAATTATTATTAAAACTTCAATAGAAAACCTATAACGCTAGCACAATTTAGCAAATATTGCTTCGTTTGATGTGATGTGTGACAAGCCCATCATCATATCACGGCGTCATTTGCCATCTTCAGAACTTTTCATGACGCATGACTTTGCTTACCCGCAGGCCAGCCACACATCCACCAAACTAACGCACCGGCATAATAAAAACCAAAAAGGCAAAATAATCATCTCGAGTTTCTTTAGCGCCACTCCAATTACTTACACATTCCATTTACCTACACATGAAACAAAGCATCATCGGCAAAATTCATTTGCATTTATGGACAAAAACATTGTAAGTTATCTTCATCCACAAAATGGATTTACATTTTTTATTAGCCCTGGCCTGCCAAACCAGGTACTCACATTACACTCCCACTCCTTTTTACACGGCCACATAATATGCAACTTTTTTATAACAATGTCTACTGGATTGTGCATTGTTCTGCCTCTGCAACAGACCTTGTTTAAAGTGCACTCAGCTCGGCTCGGTTAAAATCAGCACTAGTACAACTACTACATTGATGTCTTGTACTCTCTGTGCACTCTTCATTCTGGAATGTGAAGAGAGCATTGTTTTCCACAAAAAATTGACACCTGACAAGAGCCTATGATGCACATTAAAATGCATAGGCACACACAATCCAAATACAATTCCCACCTCCGTCTTTTTTATCATATCACTTCATCCAAATGTTCCACACATTAAAAATGTGATAAAAAACTGTCTGGTTTTTGGTCTTATCAAATCAAATCAAATGGGTCTGAAAGCAACAAAAAAAAGCGTAAATACCTTTCATGCCTCATGAGCATTGCTTTTGCAGCGTTTAATCGCTGATCAAGATTATCTGGTTCTCCCCCTCTTCTTCCACAGCAGTGCCACATATCTTATCATTTCCGTCAGTGGAATATATTAAAAAAGAAATCTGGAACAATAGTGTTGCTCACTATTAGCTTTACAAATCACACTTTTCTTCGAAATTTTTTCATTTATTTACATTGCACACATCATTTCAAAAATATTCCCCATCGTTTAAACGGAAATACACAACACAACTTTAATCAATGTCAATATAGACAAAAAAAGCTTCCTGAGATTTCGCACGTTCATTCATTCCATCTTCCTTTATCATTAAACCATGAACGAATTAAAATGAGTTTATTGCATTGCAGATTGCAGCATCTATCTAAACAGGAACACTCTTCCTCTTTCTTCGACTTCTTTTACTTTAATACCACTTCCTACTTTGAAATTCTTCACGCACAAAAAAAATCTTTTTTATTGTGGTTTCAAGTTTCAGCTAAAGCCATTTCAAGTGAACAAGAGACGAGTCGTTCTAAACAATTCAATGAACTTCTCACTTAAACCGCGACAAAAAAAGCGAATGAAAAACAGAGCCTCACAAAAACACGCCCACGCTGACTCTTAAGCGTCAGATGACAAAACCAATTTTTATCTCAGCAAGATTTACTTAAGCGTACACGCTACTACTGCCGTGATAGATAGGAGAGGATGAGATTCGTCAAAGTGGGTATGAGTATAATAGCCTTATTGCTCACCTCATCTTACCTTTTGCTTTCAGAGGAGAGCAACGTAGAACTGAAATCATGATCTTCCATGCAACTTCTATTTAGATGATTCAACTTTTGAGACTAGGCATTATAATATGAGCACATAGATATATGTATCTAGTCATAGCAGAAAGCATAATTTAAGTTCTCTCACGATCCATTCGATTCGAAATTAGTAAAGAGAACATGATTCACACATAAAAAACAGGTAGTGTTTTTTGGTAGTCAACCCCAAACCAATGCCTAATTCTAATCAGCGATAATCTACGCTTCCATCTACCTGTTTGCGAATAAAATGCTTGGGCGCTGACCTTGTACATTGCAAACTACGCTGCGCAATGTTCATTTCACTCGCTCCGCTCCAAATCAAAACTTTGCAGTGCATATGTGCAGCATGTAATGCCAAAATGCACTACCGCCACAACCACCTCCAAAATAGATTAAGTTGGATAGATAAGTAAGAACAATATTAGAAACTAATCACTGCACAATGCAGTGCATTAGTAATCAATCATTAATACTGTTTACCAATGGCTAATGCATATAAATTGTATACATTGCATGAAAGCAAGAGGCGGAATGGAATACTTAAAAGAGGCGGCCATAGAAGTGACTGACGCCGACAAAAATTGCAATTTCGAAATAAATGTCCATGCCCATAAGAAGTAGAAACTTGACCTTCATTAACTAGCCTTGTTGGATGTATTTAGGTATGTTTGATAATTTAGAACTCTTTTCGTTTGCTAATATCAACAAGAAAGACGCATAATCATGAAGAGATTGCAGTCGCAGTTCTCGAGGGAGTATAGGAAAGGTCCAAAGAAATTAAAATGTTCATCATTGTTCATCTTACAATGATTTTCTTCTTGATTAAATTAAATCATTTTATTTGCTTAAACCAACTCTATTAACAGATACAGAAACGCCTGGAATAGAATCTTGACGTGGTGCACTGTGTATGTCTGTGGTTGAGTCTGCTCTGTAAAATTCACGAAAACTTCTACAAAAACAATATATGTTTTTCAATCACGCCAACTAAATAAAGAATGCAGCAAAAATCAGAACCTGTTACAAAACTCGCATAAATCCAAACATTTCATTGAAACTAGGTCATTATTACTGTACTCTTGTCTTGTGCTTGAAAAAATGCTTCTGTACTATTCATTCGCAAATTGTATGAGATCATTCGTGAATTTATGATGATGATCATCATCATAATGCGCTCGCCAAACTTTCGTAAGAAAAATTCAAGGCTCTAAATAATGGAATTTGGTAAAACATTTAAACTCATCATCATCAACACTGCAGTCAGGGTTGACATTACTTGATTCCGACAAAAAGGTGTTGCCGAGTGGAATATGAAACTGAAACCATTTGGCACACTGGCACCCAAATTTAATGGATTTTTTCAATCTTCATTCATCATTAATTTATAAGCGAAAACGGTCAAAGATCACATAAGCCGATGATATAATTAACTAAGATAACAGACAAAATCGACATCAATTAAATAGCAAGACAAATGGCAGCACACTGTTTACTTCAAAGTCCAAATTCCATTTCAAGATTTAGAATTGCAAGCATTTATGTAGATGAGTAGACCTGTTTCGCTCGAACTAATGAAACCTTTATTGTCATTGTTTAAAAATGGTTTCTAATGTTGAAATGTCGCCTTCTATCATCATCATGAGATCTATAATTTATAATATTATGACTAATCTTAAAGATCAATTTCTGTGGCGCGCCTGATTAAAGGAAAGTATATTTGACCATGCATGATTCACGTGTACGCGCAGGTGTAGTTGCAACTTATTCTTTTTAATATATACAGAGGACAGAGACTTAATTTATGGCTGATTTGCTATTTTTATTGTACCTTTCTCTTTCGCTTGCAAAAATATTAATTCATATTCAAATGCATTGATAAAATCACTATTAGAAAAAACGACATGACACATACTGATAACGACAACAAGGAAAAATTAGCAGATAGAAGAATCGCATTCCTGCATTAATTTTATGTATTTTGGCGACAGGCGCGTAGGTGAATAAAACTCATTAGCAATCTAAATCTAGGCCCCAATCCCAATCAAAGAGGATCATCCGATGTCTTCCCACACTGAAAATTCCAGAAGCTCTTTTTCGGATCAAAACGAGCAATCTTTTAAAATAGGAGTAAAAATGGCTTACCCAACGTACACTACACGGCATACATTAGTTTGCTTTTGATTATTACCATTAGACACTCCATAATTCCATTTCCATTCCCCCTTGATTACCCATGCTATGATTTCAACCAAAGATAATTACTATCAAGGAAAAAAACTGTTTTTTGCTGAGAAGCGAACACGTCTACCTAAATTATTTTGCCCAGATTATCCAGATTTAACTAGATAATACCAGCCAACAACACACTAAATAACATTTTTCGCAATGAAAAGAGAAAAATATAATGTAGGTAACTTTTACATGAAAACGACTTGTGCCCACATTCTACATTATGCAGTTTGTCACAAAAAAAGGTATTCATATCAATTTTATCATGCGAAGATATCCACAAAATTAAGTACTTCAGCATCATCACATCACCAGGAGAAGATACTAGAACTGAAGCGCATTACACTCATATCAAAAGATGAGCCAAATGGAAAACAAAAGGTTTCCATTGTTTTCGCTATTAGCTATTCAGGCCCATGTGTGAGTGAAGATAGATGCGAAAAGCATAAAAGTTTAGAATGTGTGTTGTGTTCACTGCTCACATCAAACATGATTATTACCCTTATCAAAAGCGACAAGCATGCAGAATGCAGACGCCAGTCTCAGCCGGAGGCATCGATCATATAAATGTAAATATAAACATGTGTACATTCTCATTTCGTCCTTTAGCGTAGGTCGGCTCAGGCTTCCAATCTGGTTATTATGATCATGATGAACATTAAAATATAAATATAGTGTATTACTATGAAACCTGACTTACAGGGAAACCGTGAGGAAGGTAAGTACTAATCATAGCTTTGTTCACCAAAACATGCAACGTTAACTGCGGGCCGCCTTCCACTATATAACTCTTGAAGTAAAAAAAGAAAGGACGAAAGAAAGCCAAAACCAAGCAAATTTTTCCCTTGTTGACGAAGAGGATCACTTGAACTTGGAATGACTCATTTAAAAGGAAACCATTTTTTTCCAAAAGAAAAAACTTTCTGCACAATTTACATTTTCTTCCATCACGATCATGACACGTTCTTGTCCTGGATTCCTGTAAAAAAATGTGTCCACCTGCGGTGACACTTGTATTGACAGACCAAACCGGACTGGCGGACAATGTAGCCTTTCAAGAACTCCCTGATGAAATCTTTGTATGTGGAAATTTTTAAAGGCAATTTAATAACCAACCTCTTCATAGAACTCAAACTTGGTTGGTACAAATTACAACATAACATATGATAAAATTATCTCAAATCTATTTGCTAGAAAAGTAGAGGACTAAGTGGAAACAAAAAGAATTGACGCAAAACAATGGAATGACAAATGTCAGAAACTTCTAGCGTCAGATGAATTGATTGGCTTTGATCAAATGGAATCACTCACCTCGCATTTACAGTTTTTCGATTTAATCTCATGTTTATCAAATGTAACATTGAACACGACAAAGATCATAAAGGAGAAAAATGCACTTGTATGTACTACTCACTACTCAGCAGAACTTTTCAATTTCCCAAATCATCACAGCATAATTGCAAATTATTATTGTTTTTTATTGACATTGGAATAAAAAATCACTGAGGTTGCAAAACAAGACGGATGAGGATTGTCAAAGTCACAAAAATGCATCATGATCTTGATATGTCTGCGACTGCATACGTATTATCTATCATCATATGTATCATGTCATTGACGAATAGGTAGATAATGCACGCTATTAGCCATGAGCATAGGTCTGTCTCATTTGACTATGACATAATGGAGTTTCAGCTTGCGTGATATAAACTTTCATGCAGATTCATCACAGAGAAGACATCGTTTCGTTAAGCAATTAAGTAATAGCAATCAACAAATTTTATGGCTATTGCCTTATTATTGATCAGATCCGGATTATTATGGATCTGTTTCATCGCTGAGCACTAAAAATAAAATATTTTCTATTTTTAATGATTGCCAAATTCAATTGAGGCAGCTTTCATGCAACTTCTCCATGAATTTTGATGTCGCCAAGATCTGTTTTCTAAATGACATGAATGCAAAGTAAGGTATGGCATTTATTCATCAAAACAACCTTTTTTTTGTCGTTTGTTTGGGTCAGATAAATCCGCCATGTCATTCTTCGTCTCAGCTCTGCAAACTTTAAACTTAAAAAGGCTATTGCCGCGTGCGATAAATAATTCAGCGATGCCATGAGGCAAGGTCAACGCGTATAAAAGGCTAGCTTATCCAGGCTTCAAATCAAGCAACCAGAGATGTTGACATTTTAGAATGATTTGTCTGGCAACTTCTCTTAGAAATCCTTTGAAATGAGAGGAATGACGCAAATTGCAACATACAATGCTACATGCTACATATAGATAAAAAAATATTACAAAAATATAGTAACAGTAAGCATTGTGTTGGATATAGGATGAAGTCCTAAGAGACTGCAATTTTTAAATAGTTTTGCATCAGTTAAATATTTTGGGAACAATGAATCATAATTTCGAGAAACGTGTAAGCATAATCACTGTTTCGGTTTTTGCAGTAGTTCTGATTTGCGTAACTCTCGCATGCTTGATCCTTCCAGGCAAGTCCTTGTCACAAATTCAGAACGCCAAGTCCCCCTTGTTCGAAAATATACTAGAATGTGGGAATCAAACGAGTGGTGGAACAATTTTTAGTTGCAAAGCGGAGAGCCCATTGTCAAATTCTTGCATAACTAAGTCATCAAAATCTAACACAAGTGTGCAACATCATGAAGAGGAGGAACGTGTACAAGGGAGCAGAATTCAGTTTGAAGAATGTAATCCAGCCGATTTCACTGAGGAGCATTGTCACGGACTAGATCCAACGAAGGAATATGAGTATGTTAATTTTAGTTGATTCAACATTTCGATCGATCCTTCAAAATCAAAACTGGCTCACGATGATGTGACATGTTTCGATTTTCATAGATGCATCCACGGAGAATGTGCCCTTCTCCACGGCTTATTCAACTGTACTAAAAAGTACTCGCCGACAGGAGACCCTCAGGGAGCACTTTGCAGAAACCTCACTTCTACAATGTTTTGTGAGTTCAATACAACCGACATCCCAATAGTGTGCAATACCAAGAAAGCCTGTCTATATCTTGACGGATTATATCAATGCCACTATGGAGAATGTGCAAGGATTCGGCCTCCATTCTTGTGTTATAAAAGGTATACAGCTGTAAGGATTAATTATGAGAACGTGGTTCAAATCTACAATGGCGAAAGTCTCCATACAGCTAAATGTGCGAAAGCTAGAGATCCCGACACCGGAATAGATATTTGGTCAAGGTCAAGCAATCAAAACCACCCGTCATATTTGATTTTCTGCAAATCAAAGGTAGAAGTATCTGATGATAAGACAAAGCTTAGTTTCACAGATTGCTTGGAAGTAACAAAGTGAAATTAAATTAGCTCATGCTAAAATTGAATTTCATTTCGTTTGCAATGTTTTCATTCGTCACTAGTCAACCAAGTTTATGAGAAAACTGGTGACGTGACACCTCACAAAAATAGAGATTTAGTGCTAAGTGCTACCCACTTTCGAATTCAGTAAGATTTCAAATGCACAAAAATTATGACCCAACTTGAGTAATTGGAATAAATTTAACAATGGCATAGTCCGGTACCTATTATGCATTTATAGTGACTGCAAGCGGAAATTTAAAGTACAAGTCACATTAAAAATTGTAGGGGAACGGTAATAAATTTAAAGATTCTAAAAATAAATAGAGTCACCTCATTAAAATACCTGTTGACTTGTTTCATGCATGTGTGTGGGGATTACTAAGCTTGATAAAATACCAATAAGGCAAAGACAAGTCTTCTGGATGTCACATTGACTTTCTTTTCTCCAATACCAAATTTGCCACCTTGATTTTCATGATTCAGCCAAAATAGATATATCCTGCTTTCCCTTTTTAAAACTCATAATTACATACCCTCATTTCAATAAGCTACAACTGGTGAAATGCACATATGATTCGTAATCATCCCATCTCTGTTCTAAAAATAGCCTAAAGAAGTTAAAAATCTCATATATTTCAGAGTTGTAAACTCACATCCCTGGATAAAAAGCGACATCGCATATCATCACTATCTAAAAGGATCACGACCATCAAGATGATGGCGGAGATGATTCGTCGACTTTGCATGATTAATGTGCAAATTTTCCCTTGTGTCTGTGTCAGGTCTGATTCTGGTTTTTGCGATGCAACATCATGGTTTGCACTCTGCATTACAGAATTAAACTGGATTTGGCGACTGAGGTTATTATCTCAGATCGCTGACTTGATTCGAAAATAGCTTGTCCACTCGTTCATGACTTCGCCTGGAGCTCCAGTATTCCAGCAGAGCGTTTACGCTGAATGCGACGTCATCATGACATATCAACATTCCAATTACGTTGGACAATAGATTCATGGATACTGGATGGACGTTTCATGGATTTCAATATACCTACATAGCCATCAGCATTTCATTCATTCATTCTTGTCCTTAATTTCTCTGGGTACTTTCAACTTCGCTATACATACATTGTGTAGTTGCAGATTCTACTTAAATCCAAATACTAAATTATATCACATGTACAGAGCATGATTTCTCCGTGTTTCCAGCTATTTTACGCTTTCATTCAGAAAGCAATATTTTACTACGCATCATTTCCACTCATCATTAACTACTCAAACGTCAACAACACACGCTCACATTGTCATAATTCAAAATATACATCCGATGATATTTTTATGCAATAAAAGTTCACGGCACGGCTTCACAAAAGCATTAATTTATTATTCAATTTATGAAAGAAAAATTAATATTACGAGAGCAGAGACAGCAACCAAATTTAATTGGTGCTGAGTTCAGCAGCAATTTTGTTGGCATTATTTATGGCTCCAGCGTTTGCTTTCATTTCATTAATGTCAATTAATGTGTCCGGTTAGTACTCAAGGTCGCTTTTAATAATGGCTCGTTATTAATTAGTGTCAATTATCTTCTCAAAGATTACGAATTCGTAGTTTTGGAAACGTGCTCCGTACGCATGTATACAGGATTCAGATGTAACTCAACAACGACAACAACTCGTCATCTTCAAAACATTCTTCTTTTTGTGCTTATAGTCAGTCGTATTAATGGCTCGTTGTTACTACTAATAAAAATATACTAAATAATTCAAGTCAGCAATTTTATTATTATTAAATAGCTCATAACTTCCATCTCCTAACACAACTGAATCTAAGTTGAGCCATTCTCCTCTTTTCGGGAATTTCGCATGGTCCATGCTAAAATATTTTTTGCTCTAAGCTCTTTGCTATGTAGTTTGCAGAAGTGCCTCTGAAAAAATGAGGAAAGTCGCATTTATTTTCATGAGCTTCGCCACTACCGTCCAAACAATAAAATTCTAAATGATGACCGAAATGATTATACCTAGTAGGTTCGTAAATAAGTGACAAGGACAACCATGCAAAAATGCTAATAGGAAGCTGTAACGAGATACGCACTTAATAAAAAAAGAGTAGTGGCTCATGTAACATGTAGCATCCAGACTTTACAGATCAGCTCTGCTGTTAACAATCAATTAGTGTTTAGTTTAGTACTTTTGCTTTTTTTGCCTCAAGGCAAAATACAAAAATTTTACTCCCTATTTCCACTGATTTCCATCGTCTCTTTGATCATTCTATATTTAACTGGCATAATTCTAAAGCTGGGGGGCACGACTAGATATGGTTGGTTTTTTATCGCGAACAATCATAATATAATAGGTAAATAATATCATGAATGTAGATAAGGATCGATACGGTACGGAGCATATCTGATTTAGCCTTAGGATGCATTCAAATACGAAGTGATGAAATTTCAAAGGTAATAATTGACTAGATTCGTCAAATGAAATGAATAATTTAAAAAATATTTGTACTACTATGACTCAATTTTGGTTGAAAGTGTGGATAAAACCGGGATTATAGATTTGCCAGACATTTCTATTCAAGAAAACCTGCATGCGGCAACTTCGTGAGAATCAGAATTGATTAAAGGGACTAAATACGACAATGCCAAAGACAGATTTAAGAGTTTAAACAGTGGAACTGATTGATTAGAAAGTCCATAAATTTGGTCTACAATTGTAATTGTGTGCCTTTCTTGGTTGCCATAGCAACATATGTGACAATGTTTAGCTTCATATCAGATTCTTGCGAATATTTATTGTCGTTTTTATCCGTAATTTATCATTTTTAACGTACCTGAATCGCCCACACTTAAATAACTTTGCCCTTGCAAGTCGGTTTGGACGAAAAATCAATAGGTTTTGAGCAATAAAAGGCTTGCCCTCTCTATGTGTAGCAAATTTTAGCTCAATATCTTGTTCCTATCATGAGATAT
>JAHZNI010003099.1:0-10267 GCA_027744415.1 Seira ritae
CCATAATTATCTTGATCAGACAAAATAATCCCTTGTGCCTCCAACTGACTGTTTAATTGGGCTAGCTCTTCCTGCACCACTTGCAGCTGGAGTTGGATCTGAAAAAAAGAGAAAGGAAACAATTGGTTACAATCACTCTCAAATTAGCTACTTTGCTTACTTTGAAATGCTCCAGGGAACACGGGAAAACAAATTGGGTACCAATAGATCGCCACATTTCATACACAAGTAGTATAATACCAACAAGAGCCTTAACATTCAACTTCAAAGGAAATAAAATAGATGAGCTATTTGTTGTCATTTGAGGTTTTGTCAAAATCGGCTTTAATGCTAAAGGTTGTTTGCTCACAAACATTTTCATTATCCATCACAAGCACTTTGAAATCAATGGCAGATTTGAGTCCAAATACTAAAGAGTTATCAGGAAATGCAAATTAGGAACAGCGATTACTTACTGATTACTCAAACGCCAAGGCATTCATAAACAAATGAGGATAATGTTTTGTCTTTGACAATCCCGCGCCATTTCATTTCTTTGATCTAGTAGGAACCTTCTGTGGAAACGTATTCATAATTCACACACAAACGAGAACTCAAAGGCACCAGCTCTTGTATTCATCAAAAGTATCACTTAATTTCCAACAATCATCTTTCCTAGCAAGTAAATCTGTGCAATCCAAGCAATTGCGATTTCTGATGAGTGCAGTCATAAAAAAATTCTTTGCAGTAAGTTTATGATTTTGCTCGATCTGCGCCAATACAGATTCATAATATTCAATCTTCTTCTTTGGAAACTCCAAGTACTGAAACTGGTGAAAATATATGCATTGTAGTTTTTCAGTCTACATTTGAATGTACAGGTATGACTATGAGAAACACGCACTTTTGTTCCTGCAATATGTAGCTTGCTCCTTAATTCCCGATTATGAACACGTTCAGTTTGTGATGTACTGATGAAATAAAGGAAACCTGTTACATGATTTCATTCTATTTTGATCTTATTTTCGAGCGTGTCTTTATCAAGTAGAAATTATTAATTATTGTCGTACAATTTGTCTAGATTACTTTTACTTTCAGAGTTGAGACATCTCAAAGTTGCAGCTACATTCCATTGCATAGTTGACCCATCTTGGAAAACTAAAAATGGGTAGACAAACACGATATTTGAGTGGTCTTCGTAGAAAAATGTAAAATAGGATTCCTCATAAATTCCCTGAAGAAGCGGTTTTTTTCATTGCATTTTTCATGACCATGGTTATATTTATTTAAAGCAAAATTGACAAAAAATAAAATATTTTTGAAGTTCCGCATTCAGGGAAACAGAAAATAATGCTGAATCCATAATGCGACGGTGAGATAGTGCTGATAATGAAAAATTTATCCAATTTTCCGATGAGGGTTTTTCTTTTCCGAATTTTCAATGGTACAAATGCAATTTTTGCTCTTTTTATTTACCCTCTCGTCCATTGTCAGTCGGTAGCTATGCTATGATAATAAAAATTGCATGGAATGAGATATAAGTAAAACACAACAGATTGCGTGGTTTTATAATATATTAAACAGCAAAGCAATCTATAACGAGAATATTCCAAAAAAAGGTTCTATGTTGTTGGGGAAGAGAAAGTATTTTCGTAATAAAAGTTCAGCGGAAATTGAAAAAAAACCATAGAGACAGCTATTCTACTATCCAATACTGTAGCCAGTGGCAAAGTCAGTCTAATCTAATCGTTATTGCGATAATCGAATCGTGTCAGATCCAAGGGCGCACAAACTTTTTGTCGCCACTCATGTGAATTGAAGCATACAAAACTTTTCACCATGTCGAAAAGATAAGTTTTCGTAATTTCCAAGAACAAATAATAAAGTTTTTTCAAACAATTTAAACTGAACCAAGAAAAAATGAGTTGCTTTAAAGTAAACCTTCATATTCTTCGTCCAATGTATCCTATTTATTATTCAAAATCAAGTTTTTCGCTTAAAGAAAGAGCACTAAGTACGTCTAACCGAAACTTGATTATTCCCAGGTTAAACATGAGAGCGGGCAAATAGGTAAATAAATAAATCAGTGCACACTATATAATTTATGAATGAGCAATAAATTATCTTTGCCGTTGGAACTCGGCCTAGATTCAGTTCGGAAATTGCAACTGCGCCAGATAGGTACATAAGTGGTAGGTAGTCTCCCTGTTAGCAAAAAAGGACTGTGAAGGTCCTCACCTTATTTTAGCCTTACCAAAAAATATTTAGCATTTCAACGGGCACTATATACTTTCCTTAATTACATGCTGTTGAAAATAATTTAATTGAAAACGTTCTTCCACTTCGTTTTTTGAGCACGTCAAGAAGGATGAAAAGGTCGTAGATAATGTGAATTCTCGAAAGTAATTTTTATCCAAGAAGGGGAAAAAATACGTCGAGTTGAGTTGCAGAGACATTTTTTTGTATCAGCGAAAAGTTTTTATATGACATTTCGAGTTTTTTTTGTATTATGGAATCCTCCAGCTGATGTTATTTCACGTGATTTAGGGGAAAAAATCCCGTCTTTGTCACTTCCATGTCCCAGCAGGGTTCATTCTAGCTGACATTACGTAGGTAGGTTAATAAAAAAAATAAATTCTACGCATAGCTGCCCCCATTTCATGCCAGACTTTTAGAGTTGAACATATTTAAATACCTAGACGAGTACGACTTGAGAAATATGTTTATGCAACTACCTATTAACGCCGTCAGAATATTTACTCTCAGTCAATTTCTCGTATTTATTAAGTAGGATTAATTGAGCTGAATAAAGAGGTGGCTCTGACAATGACAATGCAATCGACTTGCCGGGTTAAGAGAATTGTGTTCTTCTCAAGTCACCCTTAAAAATCTCGACGTTCCGTGGATGTTATATGTTATAACAATACTTAAGCAAAAATATAGGCTTTCCAGCACTTTACATGGAAAATCCATCAACTGTGATATTTACCTACTCCTGAGCGAGAATCTCCTGAAGATGCCTCTTCAATATGAGTGGAATTAGTGGGTTCTCATTGTTCCAAATTCTAAAAACCCTAATCGTTATTAGCGCAGCGAAACTCTTCTCTGCAAGTTTCTCCAAACACATTGCAGATTGCAGTTCGTATGATCATTTTCGACTATCAAGTTGACAAGAATTGGGGTGTTGTCAGACAGTCCTAATAATCCCACGTTATATTATCTATTACCTTGTATAATCCACAATTCAGAGGAGCACTTCCGTTATGTAATATATTATATAGAGTTCACAAGTCACAGTCAGGGTGCTCAACTCACAAAAAAAACTTTCCCAAGCTCCCTGAAGAAACGCTGCCTAGCACCAGTCAATTTAAAGTTGTCACACAGAGAGTCCATGTCAAAAAGTTTTTCGGACAAACTGTTACACCATTTCACCCTCAGTGTGCCTATTCGACATCACTTAACACCACGTGACATACATACATGCCCTACGTCTCCACATGCCTAATTCGTCTCATTTTGTATTCAAAAGTAATTAGGTGAAAAAAATTCTTGAAATCCGATTCTAAAAGTTTGATCGTTTGATACATAATAAGTTAATAAGGGACTTCAAGACTGCAAGGTGAATGTGGCGTGCTTCAGTATCAAACTGCCCCAAATTTTTAGGGAAAGCAATATAATATGCAATGCAATGCTTTGTAAAGGCAACTGTATCTTATTATTTTCTCATATCCGTTCTATTTCCTTGTCCACGGGATGTCGTATATTACCTTGAATATTTCAAGCCCTCTCAACAACACTCGTCATGTTCGACATGTCCTTTCCACAATCATTTTCTTTACCATTTTCTGCCTTTCTTACGTAATTTATTGACTTGACTTTGCTGCTCTTTACAAGCTGGAAATGGCAGAAACCGCAAGTTTCCATTGTCTCAGTCAGTCACCGACAGTATGACCAAAATTTAAAGAAGTTTTCAGCACGTCACGCCTTTTCTGTTTTATTGTCAAGAATGATAAAGAATTTCGGGGATTGTGCTAAATATGGATACAGAGGAATTTCCTGGAAATTCATATCATGAGTCTAATATGACGAGTGCATTGTGCATGCATGTTTGTTTCTGGGTTAATTCGGGCATGAACATTGTCACCCGCAAACCCCATTTACACGTTATATTTATGTGCCATAGCCGCCGCCGTCGTGCACGAGAGTGACTTTTCTCACCTCAAATCACTCAAGCAAATGAAGAGATAAGGTTATCAGGTTCACGTTCTAAGAACAAATAATGAATATCAAACAACAAGAGTATATTTTCCTGATGATATATATTATAGCCTATAGCTATTCCGTGAAATTTTAGAAAGTCTATGAGAATGCATCATTAACTTAATCACAGCAATAACAAAACATAGCGGGACGGGTTTTGATATTTGGCTGACATGTAATGGAAATATTAGACTGAGAATTGCTTTCTTTGGAAGACTTAAGATAATTAGTTCCCTTCTTTTTGAGTCGTTTGAGTCTGATATAGAAAAAAAATTTTTTAAAGAAAATCATAACCCCTTAAATGCATTTGTATTTGGCGAAGATGTAAAAATGAAAACTAAATTTCGCAGCCAGCTTAGCAATGATTAAAAAATGTTTTACCTGTCTTGTAGGTGGTTTAGTAATTTCCGCATTGTTAGCCTGATTAAAGTGCCTCATGGAGCGTCTACTTTCCCCAGGTACTCTCCTTTGTGACAGTTGCCGAGAAAGTTGATCAACCTGAAGATTTAAAAAGAGAGAAGCATGCAATCATAATCAAGAATAAAACCGCCAAAATTACTTTCTCCATTAGCATCATTAAGGATTATTTTTTTTATAAAAAAAGTAGCAGCGTTGATTCTTTTCCTTGCCTGTTCAGTCATTCCATTAAGTATTTTTGGTCCAGCATCCACAAGGGATCGATGAGTAATCACGGTGACATGCACTTGGTCAGCGTAAGTGAACACAGACACAGATGCTCTGAGCCTGCCTGGAGGAGGATAAATAGGGTAAATTCCTTTGACGGGGAAGCCACCAATCACGGTTGTCGAAGTTGGTCCAGGTAGATTGGAGAACTGAAGAGATGCCTGTGGGAAATAAGAGAGGAAAAATACAATTTTTTAGAGTGAGTACTGAGTATGAAATCCCCAGCTAATTTAGTAAAGTGCAATCGACCTTCTTTTGAATGAGCCACATTCAACATTTTTTTCGTTCTACGCAAACCTCGTCATCACATCACTATCACCATCACCATGTGTGTATTCACGTATGAAAGGGGCTGTGCGTCATGTACATGAGAAATGATTTGAAAAGAAAAGCGCCTTTTCCTCCTGCTGAACAAGCATCCAACCATCCGAAAGAAATGAAATAGGCAAATGAGTATTTTAAAAGCAAAAAGGTAGATAAGGGCTAATATACTTCCTTCATATTCTCAAGCCTCACCTCACGTACATACGTATTTTTTTAAGTACCTATGTCTGTATGGCTCCTCTTGGAAAGTGAATTCGCATTTCCCTGATTCCTCTTCGTTCTCATGCATTATTATCATTCCATTTAGTTGCTAATTTTTTTAAATAGAACTTTGATCAAGAATAAAAATGATATTTGCATTCAAATTCAAATACAAATCTGGCTTAAGCTCAAGCTAGAATTGAGCCTTTTCTAAATAATATGTCTTTCCAGGAGATATCTATACTGCTTCCAGTGAACATTCCGTAAAAGAATCTCGAAAAAATGGAGGAAAAAGTTTGTATACTTTGCATAATATACAAAAATAAATGATTTAGTTGAAAAGGAGAAGTACACAAGCTGCATAACATAACATCCATAATTATATACTACCCATGCCTTTTCTCTCCTTTAGTAAAAGGAATTATTTCAGAGTGTCAAAACACAAGTTGCAGCAGCAGTAGCAACCGAAGAATTTTAAGCCATGAAACTTTCATAATTTCACTGTCTCCAGCTCACTTTCAAATCAATGTCAAGCTGGGTCCACAACACGTGAAGTACTTTTCTCTCTATTCGTGTTCCCTCTTTAACAAACATGGTTCACATGCTAAAGTTTGGAGACTCGCCATCTCGAACCACTGACCCGAACAATAATACCCACGTACCGAATCATAATAATAGCGGAACAACTGGCATCAATAAAAATCGACCACTCATCCCCCCTCCACCACCGCCTAGAAGCAGTCTTCCTCAGAATGTATCCATATCAAAGAACACAAGTCCAGAATCAAGTGATGGGAGCCAAAAGTCCCAACAGTTTTGCCGGATTTGCCACGAAGGAGGTATACATATCTAACTTGACTTTAAGTTATGAAATGAAGCTACACACAAGCAATTTTTCAAAAGGAAAGCTAATAAATGTCCATCGTCCTTGATAATAAGAACTACAATGAAGGCGAAAAATATTGCAGTCTGTTGTCTGCTCTTTATCATTATATTTTCCCAGTGACGTCCCTAAAAATTTTGGCTCGGAACAGGACTTTTTTATATCTCAATTTTCTATTTTTCATTGTATTTTTTCATGTTCTCATGACATAAAGGCAATGCTCTGCTTGTCACCGAACGAACCGAATTAACTCCTTTATGTATCCATTCATTATTTTCAGGAGACATGAGTAACTGCAGTGGAATCTCGCCCGCCTCTTCAAATTCCTCCTCAGCGAGTCGCCAACGCGAGCCCTTGATTGCCCCATGTCGATGCACTGGCTCCGTCGCCATGGTCCATTTATCTTGCTTAGAACACTGGCTCACTACATCAAACAGTGAGCGGTGCGAGTTGTGCAACTACATTTACGAAACGAAGAGAATGCCAAGAACATGGACAGAGGTAAAAGCACAGAATCATATCTAAAAGTTAAACTTATGTAATGTATATGCTTTTATTGAAGTAGCATTTAGTAAATGTTGTACATTGTAAAATTAAGGTAAATGTGTAGCTAAAAGGTTATCTTTTCTCAGTTTCTTACAGACAGTGATAATCAATTTAATGTTCGGAATATGATTGCCGACCTGATCTGTTTTTTCTTGTTGAGTCCACTCCTCATCATTTCAACGTACTTGTGTTGCATTGGAGCTCATGAATATTACCTGAGGGAGAGGTGGGAGGCGGTGGGACTCGTATTCTTAAGTATTTTCCTGTTGGCGGTGTACTTCACCTGGTGTCATGTTACCTTCAAGTGAGTTTTCATGAACGTTTTTTTTTGCAAAATGAACGTAGGTAGTACATTCCCGTGTTCAAGTTTGATTAGCCCCTTTCGATGAATAGGTACCACGTTGGAGTCTGGCAGTCATGGGTGAGGACTCATCAGAGGATCTACGTTAGTTTTCCCTTAAACCGAATTCATACTTCCAGGGAATAAAACCACTTTCAACTTTTCGATTATTATTTTTTTACTATTTTTATATGATTTTGTCAGTTAAATTTATATTTACTTAGTTTAGTTGTGTTGCAATGCAGTTTTAACAGATATTTTTTTTTAATTTTATGAAACATTATTAGTCATTTGAATTTTTTTAAATAGTATTTTTAAGATTAACTGTAAAATTGGTTTTAAGTCACATTGTGTTTTTTCATTTTAGTCAATGTCAACGAGCCAGTTGGAGGCACATAATATGCTCACCAAATAAAACAAATGTGTAATGTAATAATAGCTAAAGCGCAATCTGTTGTTCTGCTTTAATGAATTGAATGGTTTCTAAAACAATCTTATAGCAGCAGTTATTTTTTTAGCACAACAGAAAACAATTGGTTGTGAAAAACTCCTTTTATTTAGCTGTTTCCTCCAAGTACCTTCTTGCAGTACTAAGTACATTTGAAGGATGAACTGAATCTATAAGAATGAAAGAACAATAGCAGAAGGCATTCCGTTATGTTTTTTGAATCAGAGTTTAGTACCAAGAACACACCTGTGGTGGTGTGCCGAAAATATAAAAAGAAAAAAAAGTAGGTCTGTGTCTCCTCCGATATAATATGGATGCCTGTAGTAATATGGCTTCTCTCATTTGTCGATTCTTCTGCAAAATGTGTTGATAGGTGACAGCTAAAAAAATATTTCGTTGAATGTACTCTCAACTCAGCTCAATGTTTTTTTTTTGGTTTTGAGTGACGGATATTGTATTCTTGCCATTAGTCGTTAAAACGCATAAAATGTGATGTGTGGTGCGGTGTGTGGTGCGATGTGATGTGACGTGAGTTACAGCCTCAATAATTGAAGATGAGCATCGAAACCAATCCGGATATGCTTTTGGTAATGGAGTGCAAAAATCGGAAACTCATCTTGTTCATGTAAGTAGGTACCCTACAAGGTACGCAGGTTTACCTTTGCAAAGACCACTGAAAGATGCTTAGCGTCAGCCTTACATTCACCACAGCCTAAAAATCTTTCTCATCTTCGCATCTGGCTGCTCTACTATAACGAATTCGAATTGCATTTTTACCTGCGAAATGTGTGTGCAGATGTAGATGTTGATTCGAAAATTCATATATAGTTTTTTTGTGTCAGG
Organism: Seira ritae; assembly: GCA_027744415.1. Classification (NCBI taxonomy): domain Eukaryota; kingdom Metazoa; phylum Arthropoda; class Collembola; order Entomobryomorpha; family Entomobryidae; genus Seira; species Seira ritae. Next base: position 8,509 of record JAHZNI010003099.1, read on the forward strand.
CAAACGAAAGCAAAGTTTAAAGGAGAGCACAGCGCACGCATACTAGCATTTCTCATGATATTATAATTTTTTTCGCCAAAATGAAGAAGAGGCACTATACCTACAACCTACCTGCTCACCCAAGGCCAAATATTTATTTCAGGTAGCTGCGTTTCATTTCGGAGTTGACTTGATCTTGACTTTAACGTTTTCATCGGAAATGTCTTCTTCAGGCCAACCAAGCAAAATTAAGTCCGAGGTGGATCGGATGATTATCCAGAAGTGAGGTGTGATTATCATCATCCTTTCAGCATGCTGTCATCTAATCTTTGTTATCAATGCTGCCATTACTTTTCCCGTTACCTATGACCTTTTCAATATAGAGGCTTTCAACCGTCCATTTTGGCACAGTACCCCGGTAATAACAAGTATGCATGGCAGTTAGGTAAAGTGAGTAAAGTCATAGATGAGGACAAATGCTTTCCGTCATTTTATGAAGTGAAACTTTTCACCGAAAAGAAAAAGAGACACATTTTCTTTTACTTACTTCATAGTTGAGGGACCCAACTAAGTAGGTTTTTTAGATTGAAATTAAGTTTTTCTTTTCTAGTATTTCTAGTAAGCCATTCGTAGAAGTGGAAACTGGCAACCCGAGAAGTGCGTTCCATCTAATAAACTTTTTTCGCCTTATGGTATGCTGGTGTTATTCCTTCCTATTCATCCGTGGTTTAGCCTCGCTTTGGTTACTACTGGCTGGTGGTGGTAATGGTAGTTTGCGAAGAAGAAACGAAATACGAAACTTTAGTCTGTCATTCCCAATTTCTTTTCATATTTCCCTGAAGACGGATAACGAAGGAAAAACTTTCTCACATCTTTTTTTTTAATCTGCGAGGTAAAAAAGCCAGTATCATCATCCATCTTCCCTGATTCATGAACTCGTTGATCTTCCCTAAAAGTTTCTCACACATTCTTATTCCAGACGAGCTTCCTTCGTCGACTGACTAGACCGAGCGTTTTTTAATCTGCTTCAGGAAAATGAAAGGAGAACTCAAAAATTCAATAATATTGAAGGAGTCTAGGAAAATATTTATTGTACTATTCATAGTATTTATATAGTAGGAATACCATGAATAAAATAAGCCTGATGAAACGATAGAAGAAAACTATCCACTTTAGGAGCATTACATTATTATCCAGCTTTGCCAATAATGACGTTTAGCAAACACGAACAATGAAATTGCATATTATAATTTATAATACTTAGAAAACCCACAGAACAAAAAAAACTATGATTGTGACTTTTGTGACTGTGAATGCAGCTCAGCATGCAACCAGCAATTTTCCGATGATGCAAAAATGTAACAATGCAAGAAATTGCATCGCACTGTTTCTTCCTCGCAGTACACTTCTCACAAGACCTGTGCATCTAGTGCCGTTTTTTCGAAATTGGTAGGTTTGGTACGCAAGGGCTCCCAGCAACAGCCACGCCACAGCAGCACTTTATTTTTTGCAGTTTAGCACGATTGTTTGCGATGCGATACAGTAGAATTGCAAAGCTCCCTACAACGCAACGCACACGGCCAACAAACCAGTGAACTGACAACAAGATTAGATGAAAGGCTACAAAAATATTTTTTGAAGTGAAGTCGGCTCGGCTTACTTACCTACATTTTTGGTTGGCTTTGGCTTTTTGGGCATCACATAGCGAAAAAAAAATAATAATGGCATGCCAAGCAAGGAATGCATGATAGCATGAAGATCACAGTGAAGAACTCTGGCG
>JAHZNI010003100.1:0-13554 GCA_027744415.1 Seira ritae
AAAAATAAAAAACATATTTTTTGTTTTGATCGCTATGCAAAAAATAATTTAATTTTTGCTAATTAGCTTTGAATTCTTTGCTACTTCTTTCCAAGCTTTAAGCTTTTTATTAAAAATCAACTTTATTTTTACGGCCTTACATTCACATTTTTATTCAAGCCATGAAAGGAAAAACTGACTCAAGCCATCTATCTTGAAATTGAGCACAATATCAAAAGATGACGATGACATAGTAAAACCTGCACTGAATAGATAGATACATTTTTTTCTTATTTTCATTATCATAGAAGGCTTTCATTGGTATTGGTCCTGGTACAGCACAAGAACAACCAGATTAGATGAATTGCAAGTGCTAAGCCAAGCCAAGTGCATCAGGGAAAAAACCAGCTTTTAAGCGTCTTGACAGTAATGCACCTTTTATCATCCAAAAAATTGCACAGCCTACGGGCGTATACCTACTTATTTAATCTTAAATGATGTATCATATTGTTCTCGATTTTCCCTATTCCTTATTTACTAGCTCCATATGAATCACAGCAATTGCAATTTTTTCTATTCAAATCTCATCATCAGAAAAAAACGAAGTGATTTTTAAAAGAGGTATTATTGCGATTACCTATGCCATTGCATTCAATTTTGCATTGTTTGGCTTTTGCTGTGCGTGCTGCAGGGGCTGCTGTCTTACCTTACCTTAAAAATTAAGGTTATGCTTTGGCTTCACTCACTCTCAACAAAAGTCAATCTTTTTTCAGTGTTTTAAGGACTAGGACAGGCTCTCCCTTTGTACTGTTTATTTTCGAGACAGAGAAGATAATGACGATTTGACGAGGATAATAATGCTGGCCTGACTCTGCCATCATTATACCTCTGTTCTGTTCTCATATCTATTATTTTTGTTTTTCTTGTTTAGCCATGTCCCGTGGGTGTATTTAGGTAACTAACTAACCAAAACAAACCATATTCATGAGAGGAAAAAAGTCCTTCGTTTACTGATTCATTCGCTTTAGTCCTTTTTAGCAGAAAATCGTTTTTTCGAAAAGTGAGGAATCTGTTGTGAATTGAATTGGCAGACAAAAACTGGTCCCAAGCCAAAAACATCACATCGATCGTATAGCTCGTAGCCTTTCTAGTAAATGTGATTTTTTTCTAAAGTGAGATTTAGCCTAGAAATCAGAATCTAATGAATCTTTTTCCTCAATGGAAAAAATGCCTCTTGAATTAATGAATAAATGAAATGAATGAATTGCTATAATGGATTTTATTCCTGTGATGGATTCTTAGAAGTGCAAAAACCAAGTTTTAGAATGGGAGTAGTAGGTGCAGGCATGCAGGTAGGTAGGCAGTAGGTACTCATGGAACAAAAAAGTTAAGTTCATTTTTTTGTCAACAGAAGTGGCATAAGAGGACATTTTCTTTTCAGGCTTAATGATCATGATGATTCTGGTACCAAGCACTGTACACTGGTCGCTGAATCAAATGATGTGGTGGCATATGGCATGATTGCAATTTTAAAAACGCAGTAATTAAGGGCTATAATATTCCACTTTAGAAGGTAGAGAATAAATAAAAAATACATACTTCACGAAAATACGCGTAATATTTTCGTAATAATAGCACGAACCTACATGTGTACCTATACAAAGGGCTCAGGCGTAGTAATAATGATATGACGGTGATAATGGCCGGTATGTGAAGTGCTTAACTTCGATGTGAAGTCATCAAAGACCATAACGTGGCGACAAGAACGGAGGACCACAAACAGAGATAATCATTATTAAAGGGGGATGATGGGATGGATTCGTTAAATCACTTTGAAAATTATACTCATTTTTTTAGAAAGAAAAAGAAACCCTGAGCTAAAAAAGAGGTATTGCGAAATCACAATTTTTTCTGGGTACAATACATATTTTCCTCCAAAAAATATTACCTAGCTGTGTTGAGTTAAAGTTGAGGGAGCAATGTAGACCAGAGTCAGATCAGTATCAATTGTTCGGTTGTAATAATGATGATATAAAAGGGAGGGAGTGAGTTTAACTTGGCAGAAAGGAATAAAGACTGGACTTTCAGTTATTGCAGATGAACTGGTTATCATCATCACATCGCCATTCACATTTTCGGAGAAAAAGTTGAATGAATGAATGCATGCAAACTGCTCTTTTTATCATTTCGCCTCTTCACACCTTCAAGTCTTGCATGATGGATTTTCAGGTGTTTCCGACTGCTCAATACATGCTCTCTAGAGTGATATATTTTGCAGCTGCAAAATCAGAGCAGCATAAATAGCAATAGCAATGGCATCAACTTCCGTTCTTGCTTTCAGCTTCCCTCGCATTACAATGAAATCCCAGCTGCTATTTGCTATTTTGTTAGTCCCCTGAACTATCCCCATTTCATTGTTGTAAGTGATAATGACGGACGGCTACCCTGGATGGACTAAAAGTGTGAAGGAGGATGATAAAAATGCGACTTGATTTTGAAAAGCCTTTTCTTTCAGAAGGAAACATTGTACTTTTCTTCCTTTTCATCTGCTTTTCGATCTGCTCTACTGAGTATCATGTAGGTAGTCCTATTTTGTAGGACGAGAATAAGCACTTCTGAATGGCTGATGATGGAGATGATTATGACGCAATCATCATCATCATCGTGTATTAAGGTAGGATCCGAATCTAAAGATGCACTTAATTTTTTTCTTCCCAAGTACCAAGTAAGTGGCAGATTCAGATTTTTTCGAGATGTTATGCTTACTCTTTATACAACACAAGAGAGAAAAGTAGGTTGAAACATAATACCAGAAAATTGATTCATTTACAGCGTGAAAATTCCAATGGACTACTAGTGACTGATTGGGGGAGTTCTAATTTTATTTTTGATTTCCGTTTCCGTCCTCTTCGTTCGAGTTTTTTGAGATGCATAATCTTATTTTACTGACAAACTGAATATTGCCTTTTCGTTGGCAATTTGCTTAAAACGATTCCTTTCTAAGCTCATTAATATACTTAAAAAAGTAGAATTTTTGCCTTCTAGTACGTTTGGCAATAAAGTATTGCCCATCATTTCTTCGTGGTGCGTTTGAAGAAAAATTGATGATCAGGAAGACTCTAATAAACCAAATGGTATTACCAATATCATCATTGCATATTGTCCTGAGGTATGTAGGTAGTAAGATGGCTCTGGCTTGCCAGAACATAATTTTATTGACGTTCGCCTACTTCACTACTTGCCTTGCTACCGGCGGGCTATGACTGACTAAATATGCAATAAAATTTTCAAAGGGAGTTCGCAATCGTATCTCTAAGGCATAAAGCTCGGGAGAGCTCATCAAAATAATTTATAACGAGCTCTGAAATAACAGGCACACTGCCACACAAACACGATCTCCTCCTTTTGAGAAAAAAATCATTGATGAAAAAAAACCAATGAAGACGCTGCTGACGGTGATATTTTTATGACTTGGGGTTTTACATTTGAAGACGTTGGCCATTTGGTCTGGGGCGCTCGAATCCTCTCACATGCGCGATGCGCGCATAAAAATGGAGTACGAACTTAATACCTACGAGGTTTATTATGGAGGTGTCATGTGTTCTCATTTAAGCACCATTTTCTTGCTGATTGGATCACTCATCAAAATCGCTCATCAACATATCGTGTTTTATGATGCGTAGCTCCCGTCATCGCCGCATCAACCTAAAGTAATAGTAGTAATGATAACCGTGCCTCAAGTTAGTATGAAAAGAATTTCTTCATATGAATCACATTAAAAATATATGATGTAAAATGAAAGGATCATCATCATCGTCATCATCACGCTCATCATCGTCCCAGTCATCTCATCTAGTTTATTATGCTTGAGGATGGGTAGGATAAAATGCTATGAATTTAATCATTTCAAAGCTTAAATACATCAAAGCCTATTCAATTTTCTTTTAGCCAAATTGGTTTCTGGCGAAAAGTTAAAATCAGAGAGACGAGATGAAATGGGACTTGTTCTCATCATTCGGAATAGAATGAAGGGATACTTGCAATTCAAATGATTTGAGTTGATTTGATTGCAAATGCATGCATATCTCCTCAAGTATTCAAATTTTAAGCTATCCTCATTAATAAAATCAGCATAATCATGTCATTTGTAAGGGAGTCAAGATCTCCGCATTAAAAACGATCGATCATTTTATTGATCTTCTCCACGAAAATGAGTTCATTCCTTGGAGCTGTCGAGCAATCTCTCCCATCAGCATTTTGGAGAGATTCCTAAATTGATTAACGTGCGAAAATGTGAAACGCTTTGAGATTTTTCAAAGATTATAGTTATGTATGCAAAGGAGTATAATCTAATGGGATGTAAGTGATGTGATATGAATCATGCGTTCGTTTTCTGTGAACAAATTTAACAGATTTTTTTGTACCTCCGTACCCTCAAACCATTTAGGTAGGTATGCATGCAGGGACAGGATCTATTGTTTCGTACGTTTTTGCTGGCAAATATGTCTTTTCTGCGAAAATATAAAACAAAAGATGTCGAAGTGAACGCAGAAAAAGAGTCATTGCCTCCAACTAATTCCTCTTCTGGTACTTCTTTTGAATCCAGAAAGTCTCCTTTCATCCTCCCCCTTTTTTGTTTTCACGCACACCTTCCGATTTTTAATGACACGAAAAAATATAACGCTGAGCTAATGCTAAGTAAGATCAGCAACAGCTCTCATCTCTAGTCAATTTTCTTGTTTCTCCGTGTCCGTGGAAAATGCATAATAAATGGTGGCAACCACCTCTCCTTTCTTCTCTCAGCATTAGTTCCTAATTCGCTCTGGCTTAACTTTTTTTACAAGTACATGCGAATTCTACAACTCGAAAGTCACTACTACTGATACTGATGGAGAGAAGAGCAAAAAACGAGATTTTTATTTTCTCAGGATTATCTCAATTGAGTCCAACTCAACCCATCTCATTTTCTCTTTTGGTCCGTCCATGAGATGAGGATGAGATGATGATTGTCCATTAATAACACGGCTTTTTTCTCGTTTTGTGGTTCCTTTCTATCTTATTTCGAAATAGGCTGAATTAATGGGGCCATTTGTACTTCTACCGTGGGATCGGACTCTGAGAAGATTCTATTTCACCTCAACTTCTTCAGTCTGACTACCTGAGCAAAAACGAGGTTGTTCTCCTGAAGAAAAAACTACAAGATCAAGAGCAATTCTCCAAGAAAAAAAAACAAAGCCGTACAAGGATGGATGGATAACAAGTACCTAGGTAGGTACGTACACCTGTTCCTCCATTTCACCCTTTTTTATTTTCCTCCAACCAACTATCATGAGCAACTTGACTTGCTCCCTTTTTTACCAAGAGGAAAATAAAAAGTCATGTTTTTATTGCCATTTTTGCCTCTTGGCAGCTTCACATTATCAAACATCATTACTACTACCGACTAGAGTGAGAGCAGCGAAGGAGAGCCATTGGAGTATGTAATATTGGCAGTAGATTTTTGTCTCTTGTTCGGTACTCACTCCTCTACATCTTCCTTTCTTTTCTGATCACTTTTTGACTACTACAACTTCGACTCGATTATATAGCCATTTAAGCCGTCGTGCCGTGGGTCGTGTGGGTCGACATCGTATTGTAGCTATCCTCGGCGCTTTAAATGCTGCATCTCCAACTAACCAACCTCGGCTTCAATTCTCTGTGGGAAAATGAACCAAAAGCTAATGGCTCGACTTGACTGCTTTTTGGAAGATTTTTGCTCTTGGGTGACTGAGTAAGCGAGCGGCGAAACGAGTGCACGAAGAAGAGAAAAGAGATTGATCAGAAAGTCATAAAGCTTGGTAACATGCTACATCCCTCTCATTTTGCTTACTTTAAGCTATAGTAATATGAAATCAAAACATCATCTTTTTTCTTTTTCATAAACACGAGGAAAAAACTGCTATAAAAAGGAAGAAACAAGTTTCCGTCTTCCCGTCCTCATAATCATGATCAGGAAGGCTGTTATTTTTCCTCGTGAATAGAGGAGAAATGAGGTGTGTGTCCACATGTCTCAATCTCAATTCAATGCAATCCTACTCCTTATTACTCCCTCCCTCCATATTGTTTTCTTCTTTGAACATGATCGTCCTCATCTCATCTTCATTTCTCTCTCCTTTCACGAAAAAGAAGAAGGGGCTCTAATACGAAACCAGCCAAGAAGACCAAATCAAGTTAGTCATTTTATTTCGCTTCAAACCTCAGCAGCATCCCTTGCAGATGTGTGTTTGGCTTGGTTTACTTTTACTTTGCGAGTGAGAGAGACTTCTTCTTCCAAAAACGAGATTTTTGTGAAAGATGATTTTTCGTCTCCTCTCCTCTCTCTCCTTTTTTCTCACAAAAACAAAAACAGAAGGAAGAATTGTATTGCTAAAGAGAACTCACGATAGGTATATATATTTTTATGATCATGCCAAAGTAGCAGGCTCTCGGCTTAACATTTGGCTCGAAGAGAAAAAGATCACAAGAAGCAAAGTTGACTTTTACAAGACCGACCGGCTTTTTCTCATCTTTACTTTCAATCCAAACAATGCTACTACTACTGCTGCTGCTGATACTTCATCGTCTTCTGAGGAGCCTACAATCCCAATCACGGCTGCCATATGAGCTTGTCAAACACGATAAAACACTGAAAATGATGTGAATGTGATGTGAAGGGAGCAACAGCAAAAGCCAAACCAAAGCCTGTTTTTTTCTTCTGAAGCAAGTGCCCAGAGGAAAAGAAGATTTAAGTAAAACAAGATGATGAAGAAGACGAGGAGATGAAGCAGAAAAAATTAAAGAAGGAGGAAGGGTCATTAAGTATGCATCTATGTAAGTGGATTACTCTAGTCCTCACAAGAGCATACATAACAACACAAAACAACACACTTTTTTCCCATATGGACTCAACCTGTAAGGGATCATCGTGAATTCGAGAATGATGATCATGATGATGATGACGATCTCATTTTACTGACGATGATGAAGAAGATGAGGAGGACAAAATGTGATCTCTTCTTGCCAGACCAGAAGAAGCAATACATTATAAAGATGCATGACAACGCAAGCAAATGATGCGGGGAGTAAAAGCGTGAGTGATGTTTGATGGGAAAACGTGTTTTTCATCTTGAAGCCAAAGAGATGATGAACATGCAAAGTAGGTAGGGTTAAACAAGTGAAATGAGTTTAGTTTACCGAAGAAATATTGGTTTCGAAAAAGGTTTCGTTTCTGACTCATCTAGTTCCACTGTGAAAGATAAGTATTGATTGTGATTATGATGATGACGATGTGGATAATGATAATGAAGCTGATCATCATCAACAACGCAGCCGCATCAATCTACGCTGATTATTGGGACAATTGTACGCACTTGGCTTCGGTATTATAAACATCATTTTTCTTTGATTTTCATTTAAAAAGTTTTTTTTCACAAAGACCTGCTTTGCTAGACTGGGTTAGGAAGTTCGAAAACAGGATATTTTGCATGCAATTACCTATGATGCTGCTATTTGGTTGCAAGCAAAAGCAAATTCAAACTAGGCGAAATAAAAATCATTGCATACGCAACATTTGTCTTTTGAATGCATACATACATGAGACAGAATATAAATGATTTGATTTTTTGAAAAGTGAACGCAATTTCGAAAACCTGAAAAAGAGGAAGAGTACACTACACTGACTACGACTACTGACCAAAAATTGTACCGATTTGTCTGCATCATTTAACATGAAACGATGTTACGTTGTGTTTATGATGTGTACAAATGATAGTAAACTTAGAATTCATGATGATGATGACGATGAGGATGATGAAGAAATTCTGTGTGAATTTTTACTGTACAAAAATGATTTGTGAGTTTTTCTTCGACTCTTGCTTCACTTCATGACAAGAATGGCATGGCTAATGCCTTTATGCCCTAGTAAGAACGGACAATGTGCAGGAATAAATGAGATGAGAAATGAATGACTGACTTCTTGTCATTTTTTGGGCTGTGCCAATGTCCATTTCTGTGTGAGGGAGAGGAATTAAATAAATGGATATTCTGGGATTGGGAGTAAGGGACGGACATCACATCAAGACACGGGTAGGTCCTGTTGACATAATCGAATTAGCAATGGCTTTCATTTGAATAACGATTTCTTTCTAGTAAACACCTGTAATTATCCCACGTGATTCCATTTTCTATATTTCTACATTAAACTACAAATGAAAGTTTAAATACGTTTTTACAGTTAATGGTATTGTAAAAGTGTGGGAGATAATGGTTAAGTACTTAGTACATGTGTTAGATTTAGAATGTTTCTGGGGATGATTCGACGAGTAGAGGGACAAGGATTGAAAACGTGGTCACTCTCCTTTGCTAACTTTGACCCTCAATTTAGGGACCGTGTAAGCAGCAAGCGACCTACGATACAGCTTAGAAGCAAGACATCCTCTAACTTTATGCTGATTTGAATCAATCTTTATGATTTGTAATACATAATAATACTTAAAGTCTGAAACCTGAAAATCTCCTATCGACTGCTTCCAATATTATTTATTGTAAGACCGCGTAATAATTTAGAGTTATATCTGGCTTGGCTTTCGTAAAACCCCCTTTTCCAAGAATTAAAGTTTGTTTTTTCTGATACAGACAGTTCTGCAAATTTAAAAATTTCAAAAAGTCATAAAAAATTAGGACATTTTTACTACCATTTTAAAGACCTCCCTCTTCGTCCTAAATCACATTTAAAGAGAATGAAGCAATTCTATGGGCATTCCGCATAAATTCATGTTGAAATAGCAACAGAGGAGGACAACATCGACAATCCACTTACAGCAAAGCAACAAGCAATAATATTTTCTAACGAGAGTGATTAATGGGCATTAAGATAGATTAGCGATATCATACATAATTTATTAGTGTAGCTTATTGCATGAGTTCACGCATCATAACAAGATGAAGAGATTGAGCTGACCAAACAAAACCAAAAAGAAGAGCAGAAGGAAAACGAGCCAACGCCAAAAGCCAACAACCGAAATGACTATATGGCGATGAGATGACCAACCCAATTGCAACTTGCAACAACTCTTCAGAGACCAAGTTCTCTTCTAAAAATGAAGTCATGCATTCTAAAAGGGCTTTTCCCATTTATTTGGCAATATTTTTAATCGTTCACATTATTGTTCACGGAAATCATCTCGTCTGATCAGGCACCTAAGCAAGTTACTGTAACTGCCCCTCTTTTGCATACTGCAAATTGCACCACGACCACGACATATTCATAACAAGCACAAGTGCAATTTCGTGGAATTCGAATTGAATTCAACCTACAAAATTTTTTCACCAACCGAACATGCATTTGAGCTAACACTGCCATGCATAATCTATACATGTCAAATTCATCGTCACGATAAACCGACAAGAAACATGATAATCATATTTCAATGATGATTTTTTGGTGTTAGAGTTCGTGATGACAAACACTTGATATTGATCCCTCACACGTTATAATATTCTTTATGAATGAATGATGGGCTACACAGGGCAACTTGGCTCATTCGCACTTGGTAAGACTGTAAATATATTCAAAAACTATTATGGTTTCATTTCAGACATAAAAAATAGTGCATAGAGTACAAGGGACTCGTGTTTATTGCATAACTGCACTTGCGGTTTTTTTCTACATGTCGCGCGCGACTTGGCTTGGCAAAAGTTATCCTTGTTGGCGAAATCAAAAATCTTGTGCTTTTGGAGATTGAGAGCAAAAGCAAGAAAAATGTCTCATTCATTCATCCTCTGCACTCGACAGTGGCACTTGTCGACACAATTACCGTGAATTACTCAAAAAGGGTCACATTCTTCATTTGTAATCACATTAGACATAGTCAATGATACCATTAACTAACAAACTGCAGTAAATAAAAAATCCATTTTTGCCCTCCATTTGGGTATATAAATGTATGTCACAGGTATGAGATCAAATGATAACGGTCTTTACTTTGCATATTTCTCCATTCAAAATAAATTCAGAGCATATTTGTATTTTTCTGTGTGAAGTGAAGTGAACAGTAGCGAGAATGACAGCCACGCCGGTGATTGCTGTTGAAGTAATCAAGAAGGCGTAGTCCCTTTCAAAACATTTTTATGTTCTGTTTTTTGTTGTTGGTTCCTACTTTTTCGAATGAAATAGTATTCTTTTCATAATCAAAATCATAACAGATTGAGTTGATTGTAGAATGCAATTCCTCCAAAGTACTGTGTGCACGAATTTCACAAGCATCATCATAAATATTTGCTTTAAAACTGAAACGACAATGGGACCCTGTAGGCCTCCCTGAAAAATATGTGCATGTAATGCAAAAGGACTTCGCCACTATCTCGTGGTCATATGGTCGCGAAAATGTTATTTAATTCATTCAGCAAGACATAATTTAAGGTGCAATACGTTATTGTCTCGGTCTCCGTCATCAAAAGTGCGATGTCATGTCATTTCTATTTTGTTGTCATTATTGTCATCATAAAAGCATTTTAGGTACGGTATACACACACGACAAGGCACACTACTATTGCTATGCTGTCGATGTACTCAAGCAAGAGAATAGATATTGTTTATGAGCTAATTGTTATAATTGTTACTGTGATTGTAATCCATGTGGATTTTGAAGTGATCAATGAAGTGCAATAGACGATAGAAGAATTCAATTTTATTTAAAACATGTAAAAGTAGAATTGATAGCCAATACATTAACGATTTCCAATCGATTTGACAGGAAAAACAACGCCAGAGTCAGAATTGTAATTATCATTGCATTATAATCACGTTGAAAAGGTGTACTTGTCAAAATTATTTGAAAATATGAATAATTAGATATGACACAAATTTTCTTCAATATGGCAGTTTAAATGTGCCTGATATATTTTGTACTACGCATGCATCAATATACCTATGTATGTACATGTTTGGACATGCCAATGAGCTCTAAAACGCCTATTGAAAAAATAGACAAATCGGTGAAACTACTGCAATTAAACATGCATGTAGTTTAGATTCTTCCGGTTTTTATTTTTTCGGTATAATCATGTCAGGACGCAAAGAAAATCTTTCAAGCAAGCTTCTGTATTTTAATTACACTATACCCATTATACCGAATTCACGTGAAGACGTGAACTTCAAATTCAAATTACTTCTGACCTCCATGCATTTTCAATCACATCATTTACTAACGTTTCAATTTAATTTTTTTGCGTGTCATTACTCGGAGCATTTTTGTTGAATTTTAATGTTCTACCGTACAGCGCTACCTGCTCATTGCTCTCCCATATTTTTTTCAATTTTTAAATTACCTTTGGCACTTTGAATATGAGTCTCCTTGCCATTGTGAGTAATTGTCTTTGAGAAGAGGGAAATTGTGCCATTGCTACTTATTGTACTACAAACACCAACCAACCTAACTCGTTTTTATTGCTTCAATGTCTATTTAAATTCATTATCAGATGATGACCCTACCTAATTTCGTCAAAGGAGCATTGCATATTGCATTAACATTGCCATGTTGATGAGTTAGTAGTAGTACTATATGGCAGAGGAGCTACATTTACTTTGGCACGAAATCGAAATCGAAACATGCCCATAATTATATATGCATTTTGTCATTCAAAATTCGAATTTCCTCATGTGAATTATTGGCAATAATATCTGCAATCTGCAAGAAGGATTCATCGGGAAAAGAAACAGAAAGTTTTGGAAAATTACCTCGAAGACTAGTTCTCCTCATCTTTATTAGAGCTTTTTGGACGAGGATGAGTTGTGGTTGCATGTCGGGATTACTGCCAATAAAAAGCACAATAGAAAACTATTTAAATTCAAAAATGCATTTGTATCTGTATAGGTATTTTTATTGCCAACGCAAACGGCTTTGTGGGCCATTAAGAATGCAAATCTTTCTCAAGAGAAGTGCAGTTGCACTGGTACTAAATTCTAAACAGATGCACCTGCCCAATCATAAAAAACTCACAAAAAATTGATGTGATCTCGTCGTGCTTTATTTATATGCAGAGAAATGCAAGTACAATGCTAATTTTCAACTGCCTACAAAGTTTCAACCTTTCATTTTCTTTCGATGATTTGCGAAAGCACTACATTATGCATTGCACTCTTTTAGATTTAGAAGTGAAGAGGAGGAGATGCAGTTCGCGATATAGTCAATGGATGATGACGGGTTTATCGCCAAAAGTCAAAAATCTAAATTCAAATTCATGCATTTCAAATTGCAAGCAAGCGAAAAATATACGTAGCGATCGAAATGATGAGAAGGTTTCCTCATACATTTATTTTCTATTTTGCCTAAATGCAACTTTTCTTTTGCCTTAAGTGTTTTTGACGAGCGACGCGTGCGCACCACGAAGCTTTGGATTATGACAAGGTTTGATTTTTTTTTCCTCTGGGTAATTTTAAGCCCAAGTTTGACTTTGACTCGAGCCAAATATGATATTTTTTTGAAAATTTGACTTTACCTTTGTCACAGTCAACAAGAGTAATGATGAGAAGAGGATGAGAGTTGTTGACCAGCTTGATTTTCCCGAATGTATTAGAACTCGTCCTGGTCGTCCTTAGAAGAATTTTAAATGGTTTCGGTCGACATCATCGGCAGAAGAAAAGTCGCTAGTTGCTAGTCAGAGTCAGTCGGCATCATCGTCGTAGTCATTTTGTGTTTATTGTGAAAGCTTTTAATTGAATGTATGTAAATATTATAGTAAATATACCTACTGCAGTGGTAAGTCTGGTTTCAGGAATAAAACTTGACTGAGATTTAAAAGATGCAGTGCAGCTACTATTATTCTGTAGGTATATGTATGACATGCTGGTAGAATAAAAATAATTATAATTGAGTGGAAAAAGTGATTGAGTCAGTTGAACTGTCAAAATGGCAATAAAGCATAAAAATATGTTACTTTTAGGGAGACGAACAAGAGCAACTGCAATCGCAAGGTTTGCTTGGTGTGAATGGTATCATCATTTGCATTTCGCATCTAGATCTCTGCATGCATCTGGTTTTTCTGAATCATTCTCTCTTCTCTCACAACCACTTCAAGTTTTCACTGGTTTTTTTTAACTGAATATTCAAGGATTAAAATTGAGAGGAGTAGCATTTTCTAGTGACGAGAACGAGAAGAATTTTAAAAAGGACCAGAAAATGCAGAGAGAAAAGAAACAGAAACTGTAACAGATTTCGAGGAGCCGATTGTACCTGAAAAGGAAAATCTTCGAGATTCATTTCAAGTGCAAGTGAAATGATGACACGTATGACACCAAAAGATGATAATTTTAATTGGTTAAGTGAAATGAAAACCAAAAATCTTAAGTTGTTTAGCCAGATGCATGAGCGAAGTTGCTTCTTCGATTGAAAGATTTTGATTGGAGGTGTAAAAGGCAATTCAGTATTGCATATCGATTAATTTGGTATGTAAATAAATTAATTAATGGCCCTCCTAAAGGTGTCATCCATATATTACGTAACGCAAAAACCCCGATTTTCAGACATGGGTACATCCCCATGTCACGCACTTTGTCAT
>JAHZNI010003101.1:0-13444 GCA_027744415.1 Seira ritae
AAAATATTTTCTGAGTGAGTTAATGGCATAACATCTTACTTAGAGCTTTTAGGCTCCTATCACAAATCACTAGCATTTTTTTTCTTTCAAAAAAATTATATGAGGCAATACTAATAAATATCTGTACTAACAACGAACAAATAACAGGTAGTTTTTTTATACTTTGTTTTCTGCCACAAATACTCTTTTTTTGTACAAAATGGAGATTATCATTTGAGAAGGTAAGAACGTGAAACACGCAACACAACGCGACGAGCGAGCTAGAGCTAGGCTATGTAATAGCTGCAGATTTTTGGAGAAGGAGCAGCCGGCTAGGGCAAAAGCCCTATCATTTATTTTCAACCTTTTCATTTCTTCTCTGAACTGGGCAAATAATCGTAATAAATAGTTTCATTATCGTCTGTGCCGTCGTCTAAAGTGTTTTCCAAAACAATGCCTAATCTAAAGTAGTCTGTATGTATGCACAAAATTTATTTCTATTTGTGTAGCAAAAAAGCAGGTTTTTACTGAATTACTGAATACTACACACACACACGTTCTGGAATTGTATTGAAATCTTCAAAAAAATTGAGAATAGGTATGTACATACTTTACTGATGGTTTTTTAATGCATGTACACTATAATATATCTATTTCCATTTTAATTCTACAACAATTCTGACAAACTAATGTAGTGGATCTGAAATTGCATTTTGTGAAAAGAAGAGCATCAATGTGATTACTGCCTTGGCCTTGTATTGTATTGATACTACTTCAGCCGGTTAAATTTGCTTACTTAGGGTTACACTGGAATTTTAGGGACATTGCATGTCTCTGAGTGAGGAAGAGCATATTGCATCATGAGCAGCACCAGCCACTAGCCACCAGCCAAGTTGTTACTCTTTTCCCTTTTTTATTGAATCATTTTCCCATTATATAAACGCCGTTTTCCCAAAGCTATTTAGAAACATCTCATTTTCCTCATCAAACTGCAAATGAATTGAACTGAAAGAGTCATGGCAGTGGCAGTGCATGATACAGCGGATGGAAATGAAAGGTAGGTAGGATGCAAGAGAGAATGCAATGCAATGCAATGCCGTTTTTGTTTTGTTGTTGCTTTTTTTTCTCTAGCAAAGAAATGAAATTGTGATGTGGACGTGGTCCTTGTGACGGGTAACTCCCAGCAATTAAAAAACTCTTATTTTTCTGTCAGAAGCGGGAACATTGAGACGGAGGAGAAAAAAACGCTCTCTCGCGTGATTAAACGCTTAAAGCTCACACTCCTCTCCGTTGCTCACACGAAGTCTCAATGAAGGAAAAAAGAGGATATGGGTATGACGTATAACCTTGATGCCTACATCGGTACGCTGGGGAGCACATACCTATTATGCATGGATAGATAGATGGGCTGGCCAGGTAGAGGAGGAAGGAAACACAGAGATAAAAATGAAATGCGAGTTACGAGTTACCTACAACCTACTACACAAGCTGGAATGGTCGGATATTGTCGGATCATGCAATGCAATGGGAGCGAAGAAAGTTTTCCGGAAAAATAAGAGCTGACTATGATGGGTTCTTCAGTTGCCCCGGATATTATCATTATGATTATTAGGATTATTACCCCATCAAAAATACTTGTCGACCCGACGACGCAACGCATTTAATTTTTAAGAATTGAAACACTTTCTTTCATTTTGTACTGGGTATGGTATGCCACTTGTTTGGTAGCGATTTTTTCATCCTGGTCTTGGACTGGATGACGATATGATTTCCAAACACACTCATTATGGATGGGTATGTATTCAGGAATAAAATTGTTTTCGTTTTTTATTGTTGACGTGGTTAAATAATTTTTTTCAAATGCGAAATGCAAGGGTCGTATAGGAACTCGCAATCATGGAATGGAATAGGTTAACTGTTGTAGGTATACATATAACCGTGGCGGTTGCCAGTTGTGTCGTGTTTCTTGAGGCAAAAATCTAAATCTTATACGGACTGCAGACTGAGGTATACGGTATACGTGCCTAAAAATGCTACACGTACTGAACTGATTGTGAGTGAGCAGAAGAGGTATCGTGATGTGATCCTGATCGTGCCGTTGATTTGTTTGGGAAATGAGTGAGCGATTAATATGTCACGGGATATTATCAACACTGAAAACTGACAAGTTCTTGAAAAAAAGCCAGTAATTACGCCAGCATAAAAACATGGATATGAATATATGTACAGTATGTACATACGTGCATGACATGGTAGTAGCACCTCACGAATCAGTAAATACGAACGACTTTATTTTTTTGGAGAGAAATCAAATCAAAGGTAGTGGGCTATTATAAAGTAGTGATTTGCCAATGGCTAAAATCACTTGCTTTTCTAAAATGACGAGCTATTAAGCTGCCGTACCTACAATAGGCTATTTCCAAGGCAAGATCGAGCCTACAGAACATTAATTACGTAACAAAATATTATATGATATGACAGGACGTATATAAGTTCCGAGAATTATGTGTTAGCTAAAATATGATACATTAAAGTAACTTTAGAATGTAACTTTAAAAGTAACTCAAAAGTCGTCAGCGTAGACAAATAAATTCACCAATCTAAATTTAATATGCAAAATGCTGACGATAAAATTACAAATGATAAATAACGAGGAAAAAATTGTTTTGTGAAATTGAAAAATATACGTCCAGCTTAAAAGAGTTGCTGCCTACCTGATTTGGAAACGAACTGAACAAAGCGATTCCAAATTAATTTAAATGACAAGGAAGGAAGCCATATAATTTGGAATGGTTCGTCAAACCTCCACTTTAAAAAATGACTTTGGTGGTCTGTTTCAGCTTGATCTAATAAGGAAGGCTTACAACATGATGACGATGAGTCATTCACAATCACTGGAACGATGTTGTTCCTGTTCAGTCAGTACAGCCTATTTAATGGAGTGGGCTGATCGAAAAAATAGAAAATTGAATTGAATAAAAATTTCATGCGACTTGTAACTTCTTCTGGGTGGCTACTGGCTAGGCTAGTAATGGGTGAGCCCACCTCTTTAGCCCATAAAGTCTTTAAAGTGGCAAGCCACCCCAGAGAATGTCGCCAAAATATTCGAGTACATACATGGAAAATTACATAGGTAAATACATTGAATGTTTTGCATATTCCCTTCGTCTATGCCATTATCATTTGGCCAATTAGGTTAGGTCGGAACTATAAAAGTATTAAAGCTTTTTATAAAATATATTATTTTCTGAACTAATAATTTTAGACTTCACTGTTGACTACTAGATTGAATATTTACGAGCAAATCATATTGCGAAATATTCTTTATGACATTAATGACTTCGATTGAAAAAAAAATCATGCGAGGAAAATTGTGCTGGTAAGTTTTCAGGGCAAGTTTGCAAAATGAAATTAACATGCTTGTGTGTGACTGTGTTATCCTGAGGGTAGAGGTAGAATAGAAAGGCACTTACTTCCAGGGGATGAACTGTACCCCCACCCCAACAGAGGGAGTGCCCAAGTCGGCGTCAGCGGAGAGATGGGGGAGGAGTACGATCTTGAGGACGTAGGACTGTGATCAGGGGTTCCAGAAATCGAGCTGAATGCTGAGTTTGCTCTTCGTACTGCCGCTAGCAACTTTTCTTCGTGGCTGGAAATAGAAGAAAGCATAATTGTTAAAAACCAATGCATAATTTTTTCACGGAAATACGAGCATGCATATGAATGTACATACATCATATTTAGGTATGTAGACATCGCGTGGCGAGGAATGCTTTGCCTTTTCACGAGAATCATGTCCCTAACAATCCTAATCTAAAATTCATTACTTATTGGTATCCAATATTCATGCTTAATTTAAAATGCCTACTTTCAGCATAACATGACATTAGCATTTTATCGATGTCCGCCAAAAAAAATTTGCTATTTTTGCAAAACATATGTCTATTAATGCCCCTCATAAATATTTAATTTCACCAATTTCCCTAAATTTATTGATGATACTTGTTCAGCATGCTTAAAAATAAGTGGAAAGGAAAGGACCAAACTGTACTGCAAAAAAATACAGACTTGATTCAATTTCATGAGTTTAGCTCAATATACATACAGTAGATATACCATGAAGACACGCTAGCCCTGACTATGGGCCCTAAATAATGTGAAGGTTGAAATTTTGCAAAAATTCTTTCGCGAGTTCCGCTGCTGATCAATACAGCGAAATTAAAACGACTAATTCGTTTAAAATGCATACACAAGGACTCATCGATTAAAACTAGCATAGATTTTAAATTTTTTGCATAAAAATAGAAAATACATTTCGCTAAGTACTTTTAAGTCATAATTGTGGTTATTTTCTCGTGGCAGATGGGCGTCGTCGGCAAAATAGGTACAGGACGAGGAAGGTAAATATTTTTGCACAAATCTGACAAACATTTGCTACCATCATGGCCAAACTTTGCATTGAAATTTGGCATGCAAATTTTAATTAAAGCATGAAAACTGCAGACATTAATAAAGCTAGACTTTTAGAAATAGGTTCAAAATTTGAATTACATATTCCAAGACATGGAAATGGAACATGCATGATATGATAAAGTCAATGATGTATGTATGTGAACGTAAACGTAACTGAATCAAGCTAAAACACAGTTTGACACTTTGAAGGGCTACTCACTCATTCAGCATTGCTATTGCACTATTGCACTGAAAAGGGCTCTTTAAAGTCTCCTTTTATTGCCACATGACTTTTTAAAAGACTCCCTGAATCACAGAAAAATACCTGGTCCCTTTGTCAATGATCTAAACTTTTCTAAGCTGGCTAGAGCCCTCGCGCTTCCCTTCATGCGATGATGATGATGCGACAACCTATGTACATATGTAGCTGCTCGTCAGAAATGGTGACAGAGCTGGGAAAGGGAAAATATGAACTTGTGACAATGAGCTGAATTGTGGATTGTGTGTGAGCGCTTTGAAATTTACCTTCATCTTTTCATTCTTCACTTTCCATTCATAAGTCAAGCAAGCATCATCATCATCATCACTGTATCACCATTGACTTTTTTTGTGGATGGATGTCATCTCTAAATTGCATTTTGTACGGGCATAAAAACTGAGTGAGTTTTGGTTCTACAACTAATATAATGCTTGAAGGACTCAATATTTTCCACTTGGTACAATCAAGCGAAGTGTATTATAAACAGCTTTGCTCATTGTATTATTCTCATTATCAAGAGGTATTACCTACCTCCCCTCGATCTCTATAATATGTACCTATTTCTTTCAAAGGGAGGACGACTGCCAAAAAAGACCGAGTAAATCCTATTAGGTTGTTATACCTTAGGTAATTCAACAAAAAAATATAATAATCTCCAAGTTGAATTATGTAGGTAGGTAGATCATGCGATCATGCTTGTGGACAACTTCAAATGTAAGCCACTTCACTGATCCTGAACAAAAGAACCTTTTGGAAATGGTTACTTTCAAACCTTCAAAAGCTGCCTTTGATTTTTTTGGGATTACAAACTCTCAATGTAATCATAATCATGATGGGAGCAGTGTGATTTTCTAATATGAATCGTTAATTAATTTGTAGGAATAAATTATCTAAAAATCCATCCCATTTCATTCTCCCGAAAAATAAAAATCATTTCTAGTGGGGACAAAACTGCTCATCATTATCATCTCAGTGGAATCATTTTTTAAGGGAGAGAGAATCAGAGAAAGGAAAAATAATAGATGGAAATGCTAAAGAGGCGATCTGTTGTTGGATGATCTGGGCGGAGATATACACCCCTCTTCGGCTGCCCCCTTTTTTTAGTTACGTTCTTGTCAATGCGTGAATGTAGATTGCTATTGCAATGCTCAATGCTCATGGATAGATTACGATATTATGTAACGTAACGTACAGGAATTAGATTTTTTGCTGGTAATGCTCGCTCACGCTCACTAATAAAAAAAATGCTGCCGCTGCGCTGCTGCTGCGTATGTATTATCGTAGATGGAATCGCTTCTTCGCTTATGCAATGCACTATCTAATGCAGTGTGCTTTCTTCGTGGACTTTGTGTCTCTGTACAAATCAGTACAGGAGCCAACCTACCAAGTAAGGGTAAAGCTAGACTTTTTTCTAGAATGCGACTATTCACACTAATTTGTATTTCTTGAATAATTTAGAAACTTTCGCGAAATCTTTGCAGTTTTTCAAAATGCTCACATTTCCCCAGAAAATGTTTCAGTATGCACGTGCTATAATAGATGAATATAAAAATTCTTATTGCATTCGATTTTGTATCGACAGGCTAAGCATATTTAATTACAGGGTAGTTGTAATTAGCGAAGCAAAAGATTGCAAAGATGAAACAAAACGAGCCTTCTGCGTCTCATATTTGTGTTGTAATGACGTGCATTTCCAAAATGAATGAAGCGGCGAGAGAGAAATAATATGACAATTTAATAAAGCTCACAATCCAATCCACAATCAGGAGGGATGGATAGTGGAAAAAAATGCCTTGAAGTGTGCTATCAAGCCCAAGCCAAGCCAGACTAGACCAGGCCATGCCAGACGAGACTACAAGTTATCGATCAATACTGCTAGATATTTTGCTACTCACTCGTGTTGTCTCGAGCAAAAGCAACTTGTTCCTCCGAAGCCTAATATTCCTTTGGCATGATAATTACAGCCTATTCACCCCGCAATTATTTCCCTGTCATATACCACAATTATTATTATGCTTGCCAATAAAATTGAGCTAATTAAGAAGATTTGATGAGATGAAAGGATGATCTGAGCATTTAAGTGGATTTTCTAGCATTTGGAAAAAAATAAAATGGTCTTTTTATTTTGTTTCGATTTCTATATATTTTTTACCTGAGACATGAGGTTCTATCATTGTTGCTGTCATCACTATCCTTATCATCTTTCCCCAGTAGCGAAGCGACACTGAATGACAGCTTTTTCTCAGTCTTATTGTTCTGCATTATGGAGCTGGCGTGGTGAAGATGGTGGTGGAGGTGGTGATGATGGTGAAGGTGATCCCTGTCCCTCTCCTCACTATTATTTGTACCCTTACTATTACTACTACTACTACCACTACTTCCGCCACCACCCCCGACGCTGATTACTCCTCCATGCTCTACATCCTCCAGATCAACATCTTCGTCCTCCTCATCCACATCCTCGTCTGAGGTGGGCACGTCATATGTCCCCTCTTGATCCTCGTCCTCCATGTCTAACTCGTTCTCATCGGCGGAAGATGCGATCAGCTCGGTAGACAATGTTTTGGATTCTGAGTCGGACATCTTCATTTGAACGCGATTTAATTTTGTAAAGCGACCTAACTTGCAAAATAAATAAGTAATAAAAACGGAGGCGTAATGTATCCTGTATAGTTTTCTTTTCTTCGTAGCACACAAAAAAATTCACTTTCACTTCACCAACAAAAATATATATAGATTGTTGTAATATGTATATGCTTTCTTTTGTTAGGTAACCAGCTGGAGAAATATTTATCTGATGTGGAGACCCACAATTAAAAAATCATTGTCACCGACGCGACATGGTCAATGTGCTCGCATGTGGTACATAATAACAAACTATACTTCATTTTCTTGTTTGTCGCAGCAGCGGCCGCAGCAGCGTTTGTAGTAACACGTCCTTGTTTCCCTGCCTTTACACTTTCGTTTTTTTTTCTTCTCCTTTTGCCGAGCCACAAGAAAAGGTGAAAAAAGGAAGAAATAATAAACTTTTTCCGCGTTTCTTCGATGAGGAGCTTCCACTCAACTTGAATATTTTATGCTACCATTCATTTGGCAAATTGAAGTTCTGTTGTGTTGTGTCCTCATAAAAATCCTTAGTGTTTTCCATCACATCACATCATATCATATCATATCATATCTGACAGAGTGAAAATGGAAGGTAGTCCATAGTCTATAGTCATAGCCTATTAGCCTAAACTACTATCGCTACCGCTTCCACCTATAGGATATAGGATTTCCGTATAGGCCAATATCAATATTTAGACTGGAATTGGGAATGAAGATGAGCTTTTCCTTTTCTTTCGATCACTCCTTTCCTACTACAACTATCTTTCCTTTCCCATGATACATATGACAACTTATTAACTTGATTCGTCAAGAGAGAGAAAAAAAGTGATTGTAAGTGATTAGCTTTGCAAATCAATCCAAAACTTTTACCAGTGAACAAACACAAACTGACAAATAAAAATGGTTTCACCTTCTCATCACATATCGCCAGAATAAATAGAGACTTTGGCTTGTGTCATCGTCATCATCATGTCAACTTCGCTTTACCCCATGAAACCACGAAATAGAGGAAAGAGCTTCAGATGGCTTTAACTTTTATCGGCTTCCTTGCTGGAAACTTTTTAGGACTGATGTTATTTTTTTGGACTAGTACAAAGAGATTGCTAAATGTGAAATTGCTTCTTGTTCCTTTAATGATGGCACGCAGTTCATGATTTTGTTCAATTCGTAGGAGAAGCACAAGAACAATTTAATTTAAAATTTGTTTGTTTGTTTTGTTTTTGCATTGTTTCCCTTCAAATCAAAATGCTCGTCTTGTCACTATCACTTTTCAAATACTGGATCATCTCTCGATGTAGCTTATAAATATTTTATGTTTTATTTAAAATACTGTTGCTTCAAAAATGATGATTGCTTCAAACACGCTTTTCACTTTTTCCAGTGTAAGGTCCCACCACACTTACTTCTTCTTCCCTCCCGCGAGTGTCACTTAACTGCTTTCTCATTCCAATTTCTGATTTCTTTTTTCCAGCAATTCAGTTTTATTTCCTCTTTGGAGAAGGACGTGTGTGCGTGTGTGTGTTTGCACCGTCAGCCTCACTCTAGAAATGTAGTTAATTTTTTTTGTTGCCGAATTTCTGCCAGAGAAACCCACGAGAGAAGAAACTTTTTTATTATGGTGGGACGACGACTACGACGTTGACTTGACGAGAGCTTTTTTCGCTTATTGCTTACTCCTTGCCTTTACTCAGCACTCTAGAGGAGCACCCCGTCCTGGTCTGCCTGTTTGGTGGTGGCCTCACTCGCTTGCTCACTCACTCATTCTCTGTGAGCCTTTTGCTCACTTCACAAACCAGCCAGCCAGCCAGCCTGTGCTCCTATAATTCCTAGTACAATGCAAAGACGACGTAAGGTAATGCGATCTAATAATGCAATATATACGACGGTCTACACAATAATATTACGCTTTTTTTCGAGCTTGTTCTCACACAAAAATATATATTATACTCAAACGAGACGAATGCTGTTCATTTATATTTGCTTGCTTTGCTCAGGTTCGTTCCTTCTATTCCCTTCGCATTTTATACATTTTGCTCGACTCGACTTGACTGACTGGGTAGTTTTTTCAGTTTCTTCTCTCGCCGTTTTTCCACATTACTACATTACATGAGCAAGAAGAGCACATCACATCATCATTTTCATCCGAGTTTTGCACAGAAAAAAGAAGAAGAAGACGGAGGAGGAATGACTTTAAGTCGTTCATCCGATTTTTCATTTCACTCTCACTTGCTCCTTCTTGAGTTTTTCCACTTTTTTCTATCTTCTAGTCGACAAGCGAGCAAGGAGTAAAAAAGTCAGTTCAATGCCTAATGTTATATTATGTACTACCTTTATTTATATAGATGTGCGAAACTTCAAAGTCTTTTCAATTCCAGTTCCAGTGGTATTATGAGGTTGACTGTGGTACTGTGGTTGATGGTAATGTTGGTACTGCTGCAATGACAAGACAAGAAGATGAGCAAATATAAAAACATAAAATTGCGTATGTACTGCATATTATTTTATTCCATATTTTTTTAGAATAGATATGATGATGATGAACAATTTTCTATGAGAAATGTGAGGTGGGTGCTGCTGGCGTGGATGGGAATGCGTCACTGTCTTTCTCTTCACATTAGTGGCTACCCTGATATCATTTTTCTGACTCGTAATAGTAATAACTCGGTGATTTTGATTAATTACAAAATGTGAGGATGAAAAGCAAATACTGTAGGAATAATTCTAGAGGATGTAAATATTACGCCAGGATGAGGCTTGTTCTGAGATGAGAGGAAAGGGAGAAAAAATTTTTTGCAGGAAAAAATACTAAAGCTCAGTGGGTAAAGCAAGTACATACACTGTACATGCATACCTATGTAAGTATGATTTTTTTTCTTTCTTGTGTTTGCAGAAAAAAAAGAAACATTTTATTTCTGAGTGTGTGAAGAATGGTAATGATATGCTTTGATATGAAACTGTGATTTATCATGCTTCACTTAGAAAATTACAGCGATTAGTTTGGCCGACCATGTAATCTTAAAAATAAATTATTGGAGAAGTGAACATTGTCTATTCACACCTGCTTTTTTCCACTCCGAAGAAATAAATAGATGACGATATGATATCATATCATATCATACCTACATGTATGTAACACGATAGCATTCAATTTTATTTACTTTGCGCAGCAGCGCGCTTTAGCAAAAAAATAAATAAATTTTCAGCCTTTCTTCCTTCTCTCTCGCTCGTCCTCCAATATTTGATCACGTTCGCTAATTGCTCCGTAAAAATTATTAGGTATTTGCCCTGTGACGACCAACAAGAACAACCCATCCCATCTCATATTTCTTAAATTCCCTTGTTTATATGGGCAATTTGTTCCTCCCCTAAAATTGAATGGGAGAGTGGGGCACATTAGCATTAGCATAATTAAAAGTAATATTATGTGAATGACGTACATATGTACATATTCATTATCCAAGTTAATTTTATTTTACTTTATGGTCTTGATTAACACGTAAAAATTATGGGCAATTGTGAGATGATCGTAGGACTTATAAATAAATAAAGCGTGCATTGCTCACATCTCACGTGGGATGTACATAGTAGTAGTAGGTAATAAGTAATTACAATTTTAACGTTCACATTATCCTTTACTCCCTGCTGCCAAGTCAGCGGAGAGGAAAACGTGTTTGAGTTTCAATATGAAATCCTGAATTCAAGGAAAGTTATTATGTTCTCTGGGATTTTTTTTGTGGAAAAAGAAGTAAAAAATTTTTATGGGATATGATATATTTATTTTGCTAGGATTGCATACTCTTGAGAGAGCACACCCTCATAATCTTACAGAGAAGCTAGGCTCAGTTTTAGACTATTTTCCATTGGACACGGAAAACCATACCTAACTTAGTCTGTGGAGACATCATCATATAAGTATCATCTTCAAAATTCGTATTACATTTTTCTGTGATCATGAGACCGATATGATATGATGATGATGATGATACAATGTTGAACTAGTAAGTGAGTGCGCACATGATCATCAAGATGATGATGATGAGCCATGTTGACTTGAATCATTTTACTTCTCGCTAGAACTCCACTCCACCGTTGCAGTAGTGAGTAATGGCCCATGATCATGATCGCAGTAGTTTATGCATGAAATAAAAAAATGAGCCAAGACATGAGTACGACTATGATGATGATGATGATAATTACTGTGATATGTTAGTATGCCTAAAATGATGATGATACGGTTGTCTTCGAAAATAGGAATGGAGATTAGGTATGCATAAATAAGTGCTTATTTTTATTCTCCCCATTCCCTATCCGGTGATACTTATGATATGATATGACGGTGGCGGTGATTATTCACCGGCAAATAAAAAGTGGAGAGAGATGGGACTAATGCGGAAGGAAGATATGTGGCGTAGCGTGTCCTACTCTGGTCTGGCCTGGCAGTAATTCAAAAAAAAAGTTTGAGATCTGAAATGAAAAAGAAATGGCTGAAAATATTTAAATTACCTATGTATGCTTAGGACAAATTTGGATTTTAAAGATTTGATTGGACCTTGATTATTATTACTCCATCCCTCAAAAACGCTTTTCAGTCGTAGTCTCCGGCTACGGTTGAATTGCAGTGGGAACGACAACGATCGAGGGAGGCTGAGGATAGCGCTTTCTCTAAAAACAGATTTTTAAACCTGTCCTTTTTCCTTATCCCTAAGAGGGCACATGTGCATGCATGCATAAGCCCAAGTACTCACTATTTTCAGTGATTTGAAATATTACCTTAGTTAATTGGCTTGGTAGGAGCTGAATAATACGCTGTGTTGTTTTTTCAAATGATGCAATGGAAATCCATGCACTAATTATTTTAACAAACCTCTCCTGTCCTGTTCTGTCTCCAATTATATGATTTTTAAAGGCAAGTGGAATAATATATTGCGTTGACGACCTCTTCATGATTGTCATGTCATATTCCACGTAATATCTCTCTGTCTCGTGTACATATTTCGCAAGTATGTATATATGTATGTATGCAAATCTGCCTGCATGCATGCACGCAAATTAACTCTAATTGCTAATTTACAATTACAACCTACATAATAATTATTTCTTGCCTTTTCCTTCAGAGTTCACGTCATTCAAAGAATGACTTCGTTATTCTCAAGAGCTCTGCAATTAACGAACATTTAATGAAGAGAACAAATAGCTCTATTGGGGCTTCATGATCATCATGATATATATGACTAATGACAAACGAAATAAAATAATTATAATTTTTATTTCAAGAACTGAGGTCATGTTCCAGTTCATGAGAGCTTCCTCTTCAAAACGTACACCATTTTATAATGGCCGTGCAGAAAAAAGTCATGATTATAATTACCAATTTTTTTAAAAGTGGCAGAGCAAAGGCAGCAGTAGCCAAATAATATCCTTCTCATTGTCAGTGCTGGAAAAAATAGCTTGATAAACTGATGTTCCCTTGAATGATCTCAACGGGATAATATATTTTAATATGTGACATGATCATAATTTCATGAGATAAAATGCATTATTATTACATATCACATCACATCACAATCAGAAAAAAAGGGATGGTGTTCGTTTTGTCCGTTTCGTGAATCACGACCATACTCAATAAGCACCCTCCTCCAATCCATTGCCTTGCAATCCTTGCATGAGTTCAAATCTGACCATGGCACATGCATGTAACTATGTCAGTAAGGGAAAATGTGAAAAAAAAAGATTTTTATACATTTTATTGTGATATTAAATATCAAATTGGTACTGGTAGCAAGCAACCATCTGCTCAGCTTGCTTTTTCGATGTCGATGAGCGTACATAAGTGCCATTACGAAATGAATGAATGAATGGAAAAAAATACACGGTTGAGTGGTTTAATAATATCGCATAATGAAGTAGGAAGTTTCCTCTTTTCTATTGTGAGCCCTTAGACTATTAGTTCATCCCTTTTAGGCTCGGATGCCCTCCATTAGAGGGTCAATCTGTTAAGCGTTTTATGTTTTTGAAAAATGAGCGGCTGAGTGAATGAGCATGTTCACAGGATATTAAGTGAAATGGGAAAAATATAATAAAATGATTGCCGGTTTCTAGTTCCGACTCTCCTGGAAATGCCATTGGCTGGTTCTCTGGATCATGGAC
>JAHZNI010003102.1:0-12409 GCA_027744415.1 Seira ritae
ACATCTGATTAAGCAAGTAGGCATGTTATGAATAGAAATAGCTGAACAGTGTCAAACGGTTACTATGGTTTTCAAGAGAAAAAGTGTTTTTGTAGTTTACGTTCATTTAATTAAACACACCACTTTGGTTGCCAAGGTTGCTTAGTGAATAAATGCACCTTGTTAATTGTATGCTTTTACTTTAATCTGGAGTTCTTTCATTCGTCGCCATACAAATTCTTATCATCATTTGCTATTATAGATTTGCCAGATTTACAGGGTGGATTACGGAGATCATTTCGCTTGGCTTTCCACGAGAAGGTTTCGGAGGGCCTTACAATAAAAAGTCACCGTTATGTCGTTGTCTAGTAAGTAATATCTAGCAGTACAGCAAGCTCGAAAATCTGTTTGACTTCAATGACATTAATTGTTGGGAGAATCCAAGGCAGTACTGCAATTCGCGTTTTTGTGTCACTTTCGAAATCATATGAGATGTGTTTGTTGATTTGCAGCCAGAGGAAGACCCCGTTCAAGGGTCACTGCAGGAGTGCCAGCGGCGCCACCGCCTGCCCCCACACAAACTACTGAAGTGGCGCCTGCAACAAAAACAGTTCCCCCTCCGGCTACAACTCCTCCTCGACAGGATTGTGGTTCTGTACCAAATCCATTTTCCGTTTCATTGGCTTCTGTCACTAGCGAAACTGGAAAACCAGCTCAGATAAGCAGCAGCGCATCAGCTTCGGCAGCACCTGTCACAACTCCATGGCAACGTAACTTACCAAGTGTAAGTCAAGCTCCTGCTCCGCCTCCAAATGGTAATGCGTGGCAGAATCGTGGACCACCACTCGTAGCTAAAGATCAAGCGCTACCTCCTACTGAAAATGCATGGCAGCGGCGTGAATGCGGATCGTCGACCGTGACTCTAGGTCCAGCACAACAACATGAAGCTTCAGCTCAACCAGCCCCAATTTCTAAAGGAAGCCCATGGAAGGATCGTGCGAAGGTTGTCGACATGATCAAAAACAAAGACGTTCTTCCTAAAATCGATGGCGTCACTTCAACCGAAGTGCAGAATATCGAAGCTAAGACAAAGGCAATGTCGATTAAAGATAATAGTCGTCCTTGCAGCGCAGGATCTGGAGTCGGATCAACATCGTCTGCATTTAGACCTTCCACCCCCCGCTTTAATTCCAAAACAGGAAAAATTGGTAAGTATGGATGCAAAGTAAAATCATGAAATTCAATGCAAGAAATTCATAAAACGCTAAAGTATGAATGCAAAACGCCTCAATCGCAAATTGTCTAATTATTCAAGCTTCTTTAATTTCTTAAATTTTAGATGGGTCTCTTGTTGTCACAAAATCCTTGACTCCCAAGCTTACAATGGTCGGGCCAGCAAAAGATGATCCAGCCATGATTCGTCCACAACGCCCTTCGAAAGAGGGGGCAATAGGCTCATATAATCAATCCTTCAAGGTCAAAGCGAACCATTTCCCAGTAAGGATTAATAAAGCCAGGTTTCCAGAAATGGTGTACCACTACGATGTCGTTATTACGCCCAAGGAGGCTAAAGAGGGAAAGAATGGCGTCTGTACTCTGCCAGAGCTTTCTGAAACGACGGTTCCAGACAGGCTTCTTCATGAGATTTGGCAGACATTCGAGCAACGGTACTGGAGAAAGCTTGGAGCGAGGATGCCGTTCGACGGAAAGAAGAATTGTTATACAGTGAAGCCATTGAATTTGGGAGGGAATGTTGTGTGGTCGGATGAGCTTAGAATGAAGGATCCAGACGATGACGATAAGATGCGGAGCTTCCGAATTCAATTAAAATGTAAGTCAAATGATAAATGCAATTCAGTTGGTAGTTATATTTATTAAGTAGCAAAGCTACTTTCTGTTTTCGTCCTGTCGTATGTTCCTTTTTTCTCCTTTTTTTCATCCGTCTTTTTCCAGAAAAAATTTTTTTTTCCGGTGAGATCTTCTGAACCGCTCAAAATTTCTAAAAAATTCTTTCAGCATTGGATTCCCCAACTCGTGTAGGCGTGCCAATGCGCTTTCTTTTTGAAATCGGATTGCCGGTTCGGGAGATATAGGTCAAAGAGTGCGACCCCTTCCTTCCATTTAAAATACATGGGAAAATTTTTTATCGTTGTAATGATGAGCTGAAATGGTGGTTTGATCATGCAAAATGAGCAAAGTGGAAAATGTTTGATTCGGAAGGCTCCAATCAAATATTCCAATAAGTTCAAGTAAAAAAATTCAAAATTTAAAAAAAATTATTTTACCAGCAAATAGCCCGACCTATGAATGGGGAATCTAAAATGTCAATGATTTCAAACTTAAATATCTCGAGAACGGAAAAAGATATTTCGACGCAGTTTTTTTTAAAATTGTTCCTTGCACTATCCTGAACAATCTCAGGTGCAAGCACCTGCAGCAGGGACTAAAGATAAGCTCTAAAAATTTAAAACAACAATATCTCGAGAAAGGGAAACGATTTTTCGACGCAGTTTTTTTTAAATTGTTCCTTGAACTCCCCTGAACAATCTCAGGTGAAAGCATCTGCAGCAGGCCCTACAGATAAGCTCTAAAAATTAAAACTAAAACTAAAAGTTTAAAGATAAACAGGAAAAAATTAAAAATATAATATCTCATTAAAGGAATAAGGTATCACACGCTTTGCTACTTGGTTTAACCTTATGGGCTGGTTTAAATTTTGTTACTTCTGGTTTAACGTAGTCGCAAATGAGGTCGAAACTGCTGCTATGTGGGAGTATTTAAAGTCGTGCGACACTTGGAAGAGGGTAGACCTTCCCCAGGAAATAATTCAGGCCCTTGACGTTGGACTGAGGTATAGCCCTTCTATCGCGTATACTCCTTGCAACAGGAGTTTCTATTCCTCGGAAAGACCTCATGATATCTCTCAGTTGCTGGAGCTCTGGTTTGGGCACAATCAAAGTTTGCTGCTTGGTCGTGACCAAAAGGCTACTCTGAACATAGACAGTGAGTTATGGTTTTTACTACTTTACACTAAAATCGAATTTCTTTAACTTTACGCGATGGAATATTTTTTGAATTTTGACGTGTCCTTGTTTTCAGTGGCAAA
Source organism: Seira ritae (assembly GCA_027744415.1). Lineage (NCBI taxonomy): Eukaryota > Metazoa > Arthropoda > Collembola > Entomobryomorpha > Entomobryidae > Seira > Seira ritae. The sequence continues at coordinate 3,086 of JAHZNI010003102.1, forward strand.
CAAAGCCTTCATCAAAAAGCTATCAGTAGTGAAGTTATTTCAAATAATTTTGAACAAATTGCCTGACTCAATGGAGACATCCAGATGGGAACCTAGCCACTACAAAGAAGCAAACGACTTCTTAAAAGGTAATTAATTAATTCAGCTCAAGTCCTTAGCCATTTATGCATTATCATTTAGTTAAAAGTTTGAAACAAAATGATCTTTTATTGTAGGAAAGTTACTTCAGTATGGGACTGGCCGTATTGTTAATGGGCAGTATGAGAAGAAGCATCGATTTGTTTGCGTTGAAGTTGTGCAGAATGAAACAGCAGCTTCTTACGAATTTAAATTGAATGGGGTGGTGACTACCATTAAAAATTATTTTGAGAAGGAGAAAGGGATACAGCTGCAACATCCAAATTGGCCAGTCGTTCATGTTGGGAACAAGAACATGACCAACTACGTTCCTTTGGAAGTGAGTAAAAATCATATTTTTATTAATGCTTTGAAATGCATTCAACTATAGCCCCGAGCCCCTCTGGATAATACTTGGCATCATTGTATTTTCATGATTTCCACCAGCTCCTTGAGATCATGCCACAAGCTTACAAGGGAAAACTCGAAGCTCGAGACACCTCTGAGATGATTAAGGGTGCTGCAAGGCCTCCAGAAGAAAGGTTTAAGCGAATTCAAAATTCGGTAAGGGAAACTGAATTTTCAATCTCATCATTTTTCTCGAGAGCAATCGACTGAACTATTATTACTACAGAGAAACCGATGTGGATTCGAAAACTGTTCGATTTTGAACGACTTTGGACTGAAGGTGGAGAGAGACATGGTTGAAATTGATGCAAAGAAACTCCGCTCTCCACAACTGCAATACTGTGACGTAAGATTTAACGAACAATTAGCATTTTTTATTATTTATTATTCTAGTCATTGTCATTGATCAGTATTTTCACTGTCTTCAATCGCTGCTCTTCCTAAACAGGAGAGAAATAACAAAATAACTCAACCACCCAGAGGACCTGATGGAAAATTCATCGTTGGAAAATTTCTCGAACCTGCTAAAGTTCCCCTAGTGTACGTGGTAAATGCTGCGGGAAAATTTGGCAGGCAAAACGACGTCGCAATTAAGTAAGACACTCGACTGAAGTAGAATTATTCTCAAGTGTCAGTTATAAGCATGTTAAAGACTTTCTTCTCTTGTGTTTAGAACGTTTATGCAGAGACTGGGATATGAAGCTGGAATGCTGGGTATGACTAGCAAGAATGGTAATACGAACATCAAAGCCTTATTTGAAAATGCTAAAACTTACGAAGTCAAGGTAAGACACGAGCAGCTGAAAACCGTAATATCTCATTTGAGTCTAACAAAGAAAATATTGTGTTGCATGGTGTACTTATATGATTGTCGTCTTTTAAAGGCAAGACCTGTCCGCTCAAATTTGGACGCACTCAGCAAAAACGTCCGGGAGGAACTGTCAAAAATTAAAAGGGAAAGCCCTGACAGCCTAGTAATAGTCCTGATGGGCAAAGATGGGAACGAGTATCCAACTATTAAGTCTGAAGCTGAGGTGCAGGTAGGATTAATTTGAAAATGGAACATTTCAAGTTACCTATATAATTATATATATTTCTGATTTCATCCTGTTCGGATATGGATTTAATGTCGTTTTACCTGCTAACTTAGGTTGGAATCTTGACCCAATGTGTTAGGTGGGTAACAATTGAAAAAGTGTTCCAAGACAAAGGAGCGAAGCAGGTGTTGGTCAATATTCTTCTCAAGATCAATGCAAAACTCCGAGGAAAGAGCTTCTCATTGGGACCTGACATCATTTCGAAGGAGTTCAATTTTCTCAACGAACCAATATTGTTTCTTGGTATGAAAATGTGTTCAGTTGTTTTTTCATAATGTTTTACTGCATACACAGTAATATTCAGGTTTATTCGAACCAGTCGGAGTGATAGTTCAAACGTTAAAGGTAATCATTATATTATTTGTGCCGTGTTCTTACTTTAGGCGCCGACGTGACACATCCTGCGCCGAACTCCAAGAGCCCCAGCATTGCTGCCATCACTGCCAATTACGATATCACTGGAATGTGCTATCAAATGCACATTCAACTTCAACCGCAGTCCGACTCTGCGCTAGAGGTTATTGCTAACCTCTCCGAAATTATCAAGAAGATGGTTGAGACGTTTAGGAGGCGGACCAACCAATGGCCGAAGAGGATCATCATGTTCCGTGACGGTGTTTCCGAAGGCCAGTTCTTTGAAGTTAAGAAGAAGGAGTTCCAAGAGGGAATTCAAGAAGCCTGTAGCCAAATCCGAAGTAGCAATCCAGAGTTTGGCCCAAAGCTGACATTTCTTGTAGTAAAGAAGCGTCATCATACTCGCTTCATGCCGATGAATCCGAGGGATGGAGTAAAGCCCAAGGGAGGTAATCTGGCTTACATGCATATATGTACAATATTAGATTGGCTTAATTACCTTTACTTCATCGTAGCCATTTTATTGCTATAACCTCTTTTTGTTATTTAGCTTTCCGAGCGCGCGCCCTTATCGAGAAAGAGGGAGACAACATCGACATTGACTATTTACGGACCAGGATGGTGATTCACAGGGATTTGGCGAGGAACTATCCTATGTTTTTTGTGTGAGGTGATGAACTAGTTTGCTATAACGGTCTATTGTCTATATTATATTACCCTAATATTACTGTTAAGCGTTAGAAATAAATAAATTAACTTTTGAATTTGCATTTCATGAAAGTGAAAAAGTAAAGAGTTAGTTTTAAGTTCAGATTACGTTATAAATATGAAGTATTCTTCATCTAACGTAAACGTATAATTCTCTTATGTTAGTTTTTTAAGATTGGTTGGTTAACTTGATCACCTATGATTTTCTTGCATAATGCATAAGTCTCTGTAGCCAACTTTGTGTATGATTGTGTTATGCTTGATTTATTTCCACAAAATTGGTATTGATTTGATTTGAGTTTTTGATTCGATGCGGATTTATTGCATTCTTCGGGCTAATGCCCATGAATACATGATTTGATTGCAGTATCAAAGTTTTGTACTTACTCCTCGAGCTTGTTACATTAAAATTGGTATTGGTATCGTGAGTTAATATTCTAAGTTTAAAACTTATACGAATTTGTCACTTACTTATAAACCTTGTTATTTAGTTTGAACTAAATATACTAATGATTTATGTACTGATGAAATTCCTCCTTCGTTGTTAGTTTTTTTATATTATTTGCTGACTCATTTCCTGTGGGTGTCTATTTATATCTGCATAAGTCATCATGCGGTAAGCAAACATCCGAGTGACCTCTGCCTCACATATGACATTCTCCTCTTAATGTGTTTTTTGTCTAGCGTCATCAATTTTTTACATCCTCATTTCATTTCCCTGCTTTCTTTCTCGAGTTCCTTTGCACGCACTTTTTATGTTCGCTACTGTTTTCTTTTCACCACTGGAAAACGGATGTTTCCGATGAGCATCGATTCTCATAAACATGAAAAAAATTCTGAATTAGTTTCATTCTTTCAAGCCTCAAGACACTTCAAAGTTATACTTTCTCCAGATGGATTTGGATTACAAAGAAAGCAAGGCCAAAGTCACCCTACAAAATATTTTCTAGTGTTTTCCAGCAGCAGCAGCGCAGCGCTATTCCATCACTTCCACGCTCCTTGCAAGTCTCAATGCCACTGCCTGAGAGAGCATTTTGAAATATTTTCACGAGATCTCTCTCAGGGAAAAAAAGCCATTGCCACACGACACCACACCACAATACTACTGCTCACGGAAAAGACCACACGCTCCTCACATAAAAAACTACACAGGAATATGGTATCGATCCACATATATTTACTATAGCACAAAATGAAAAGATTTCTTTCTTTTCTCTGCTTTCACTCACTTGCTCGTATTTCTGATGTTGGGAAAAAGTAGAGCAGTAGTAGTAGAAGAAGTAGAAGTAGTAGGAAAAAGAAAGCTGAAACAAGTAGAGAAAAGAAGATATTTTTTTTGTTTGTTCCCTACAAAAAGCATATAATACTCTTTTGTAAAAAAACGCAATATCCATTTGTTTTCTCTCTCTGAAGCGTGCTCAAGCTCCTGTTTTTGGCGTGCTTCCATTTTTGCCTATGAAGACCGTCATCATCATAAAAGCATACTTGTTTGGCATGGCGTATGACCAAAAACGAGAATTTTATTCCGTTTTTTACCAACTCTCACACAATCCTCTGGAGAGAAAACTCTCACAATCATCGCATCGCATCATCATCCTCATCGCCATGCACAGTAATAGCATGGACTTTAGAGCGAGGAGAATGTAATATTAACAAGAAGTTTCGTTCTGGACGAGTGAAGTTGTTGGTGGAGTTCTAAATGCTAAATGGTTTTTCTGTTTGTTCTGTTCTGCATGCTTGAAACCCTATTGCTATTGCCACTGCTCAGTTTTGCTGAATAGTAAAGGTGATGGACGTGACTTGACTGTGGAAAATTTTATTTCTCGCCATATACTAATTTGACTTGTAGATATTTTTTATTATTAGTTTACTTTCCCTTTCCTCCTTCTTCGCCCATTCCAAAGTCAAACCTCTAAGCTTCCTGTCCAAAACTCCCCCTGTTTTTTTTTAAAAAGATCCTATCGGAAGAATGAAATCAATTTACTGAAAAAAGAAAAGAGTATGAATTTTAGTAGACCACTTTCCACTGTATTATAAAAAGTGACAAAGAAAAAAGAACTGGGACTGGAACAAAAAAAGAAAAGTATTTTTAAAGAGGAATTTCGATCGTGTTCAGAGAAAAAGTTCAGAGATACCAACACGTAAATATTTTCACATAATATTTTGCTCGGCTCGGGATTCGGGATTTAGTCAGAGTGTGCTGAAGGGACATGGCACTAGCGTCGTGGCTTCGTGGAGTTCATATTCCCAAGGGGGACACGAAACCAGGAAAAATTCAGCATTTCGGGGCCAACTTTGATGGAACATTGTTTCTGGAAACGACCACCTTACGACCCTACGGGAAGATAAGAGGACGACTCTGCATCGAGACGAGATTCATGCTAAAGTTTACAGGTATGAATAAGAATGAAAGAAGCAAAAGTATTTTCTCTTTTGATTTTTATATCGTCATAAAATTTTTTTTATATGCCTGGCTTAAAGGTATTCATGTCCAACTGGAAGCAGATCTCCATCTCAAGTTCTCTTCCCAGAACGGGAGAACCGTCTACAGGAAAATGACAAATATTTTGGAGAACACAGAAACGAAGAAGAATGGCGACCAGTTGTCTTCCATCAAGCATGATGTCGTGCCTCCAGTATCCGAAGGAAAGGATTTGACCATTGTGATAGTTCCTGGGGAGTCGAAAACCGAGCTGAGTGAAAACTTCCTATTCACCCTGCATATTCCTGGGGACACGCTCCCCGCTCCCTTCAAAAGTGCTTATGGATCTCTAACCTATAAAGTGGTGGCGTACATGCGCTCAATCTACGGGAGATATGTACAGATCGCAGAAAAGTCTTTAGACTTCACAGGCTACCACAACCTGAGTGAGGAGACCATAGCCTTGAAACCAATGAAAATCAAAAAGGCCCTCATCAACATTAGTTGTAACGTTCAAGCAATACTGATCATGGAGTCTGGAGCATATCTTCCGGAGGAAACGGTACCTTTCACGATGGTTGTAAGGAATCCGGGATGCATACCTCTTCAAATCACTGTGTTCATCGCTCAAAAGATCACGTACAATGTGGATGGCGTTCCGCTCTCGACCTGTCATCGGGTGGATCAAGTCGACCTGTTCGAGTCTGCTCCGGAGGCGGACACTTGTTGGAAGGGGAGTCTCACTGTGCCTAAAGGTCAAGCTTGCTCGTACCATGTGAATCCTGCGTATGAAATCAAGTACGCCATTCAATTCAAGGTTCATGTGGAGAACCAGGGAACCCTTAAGGGAACTGCTCCTTTCGTCATTGGTACGACGAGAGAACCTGTGGAGGCGATTCAAGCTACGGCGAGTTCACTTGCAGTGCCTGTAAATCCCTTTGGGGAGAGGAGGGGATCTACGAGCTCGATTAAGTCGGAGGGCTCCTTCCGCGGATTCACTTCTCATAAGAAACCAAGTTTACCTAGTTATTCGCAGGTCAACTCGCCTGTACGATCAATTGAATCTCGTAAGTTAAAAAATAAAATTAATCACAATTAAACTTGAGTCATAAAATGTACATTTGTAAAATGTACATTTTCCCTTTAGCTGTACCTCCTCCACCAGCCTACGACGCAGAGAATGACTTGGATCTCGAGGACGAAACACTGACAATCCCAGTGCCATCGACGAGTGCTACAATTGACGAAGAATGACAGGAACCTGTATTTTCTGAAGCCAAAAACCAAAGATCATTATCATCATTAACTCAACTCAATCATTTTGCTCTACTACATACTACGAGTACTCACCACAAAACTACTCATTCAAATTAATCTTTGCGCAATCTCAAAATAAGTCTCCCAAACTAAACTTTTAATTGCTCCTTAACAAAAATACTCCTAAGGGCATTGTAAAATGGACTCATCATCATTAACAGTATTCTCGGCAATCGTTATTACTCCGCACGCGGTCACGTCTTCTTAAAAAACAACCCTCTGTAACAACAATCGTTTGAGATTCAAGTATTATAATTATAACCCTTAAAAAGCCATCTAGAAACGAAAACAAGCCATCTTCTATCCTTCCCTTTGTTGATCTTAAGAGATTTCTAATGGGGACTTAATGTATAAATATATACTCATTGCAATATGAAGTAAAATTTTACGGCCGATTTAAAAAAGACGAATATTTAAGAGATTGAAACCGAAAGTGGCATGGCAGGGCGATCCATTAATTACTGATGTATAGTCTCATTAATCATTAAAAACTGTAGAACTAGAACCGTGAATACATAGGTACATAGATAGGTGGTAAAAAAATCTTCCTCAGAAAATCCTATCTAAACTATAGCCAAAAGAGAATATTTTAGACTAGAACAGCGAAAAAACCGCCATCATCATTCCTAAAGTTGAATTGCAGTTTGCAGTTACTGTTTGAAAAGTAATAAGTAATCGTGATTAAAAATATAATCGTGAGCTTAGACGTTGGGGCGAAGTGAGAATACTACAACAACAGGTTTGACTCTTGTATTGACAAGTTCCAAAAAATGTTTGAGTATGTGTAGGTGTATGTGAGATGTATGTATGATTCGATTAAATGTGTAAGTGAAATACATGATCGATCATTCTTCAATAGATGATGATCTATGCATTCAGTGGACCTTAAAAAACTCTTCAGATAAAAAAAACAAAGTATGTATACTTGACACAACATTTATAGGGGCTTATGGTAGATTAGGCAAATGAGTGAAGGAGCGGAGAAAAAATGCTAATTTTGGAAACATTGTTATTATTATTATTATTAAATTAATTATTGTATGTGCAGTTCCAAGACAAGAGTATATTTCAATGGTATTATACATTTCAAAAAAATGAAATATTATCATGAAATATGTACGTACTAAAGATTGCCTTAAACACAAAAAAGAATGCAAAATTACAATACTAAAAAAATTAAATATATTCACTTGAGATTGATTTTTTGCAAAAAGATGTAGAGTACAGTACAGGTAGACGTAGGTAGGTGTAGGTAGATGAATGCAGTGAACTTTTTGAAATATTTCACGAGAAAAGAAAGCAAATAATTTTGTAGTGCAATTATTATTATTGAATGACACAAAAAGTATATAGAAATTACTATGCAAAAAATAGAACTTATTATGCAAGATTAGCTCACGAAAAATCAACAACTTCCAAAAAACGAAACTGGACTCTTGGAAAAATGAGAAGATATGACATGACATATGAATGAGGAGCTCCAGTCTGTTTCAAACCACTTGTTTCAAACCGTTTTGACTCTGTACATGTACATGTTCTATTTGCAACATAAGGTACATAGGTAAAGATGGTTTATGAAAAATGAACGAATTCGCGTACAGAAATTCATTTCTGGTTCACTCGTTGATCGATCACCACACAGTTTTCATACTTTTTTGAAAGATTTTTGAAAATCGAGAAATGGTAAATAGGCTTCAATTTTTATCGGGGTAGGAACCAATGTACTTTAAATGAAGCGCAGTAGGAAATTTTGGAAATATGCTTACTTGTGTGTGCCTAAAGTTTTTGAAGATAGGGATTTTTAGTTTAGGAAAAACAAATAGAAATCAGAGAGGTTATCATATAATTAGGAATTAGGACAAGCCATTTCCCGTTAGAAGTAGTTAGTACCGGATGTTTTAGGATTCACTGATTGATACGCATACGCATGAACAGGTAGTGCACTTTTCATTCTGCAGGTTGTTGACTAGTCAAGTAATCAATTCCTTGTTTGTATTTATTACATAATATTTTTACTAACAATATAAAGCTAACAGAGAATTATACGTTTGCAATGAAGTGGCTTCAAAGTAAATTGGATTGCCTATGCCGAATAAATATATATGTAAGATTAATTATGATTATATTCATTACTTTCATTGTTGATCAATTAAAATTGTTACGTATTCATTGTTGACTGCACTCAGCAACAAACTTGATTCGAATGATTGAATAAATATTTGAAAGCTATTGAGATCTGAAAAGAACATCTATGCTTCTAAACTAAACCAAACTAGTCATGCCATGCGATTTTTTCCTCCATAAATTGCACAAGTTTTGAAAAAACCAAATCGATTCCTCCATTCCCCATCTAAATTTTATGTTCATTGCATTTATAATACCTGGATCTTATAAGCATTTTAATGTAACATTGAAACTGATAAACCCCCTCGAAGGAAGGATAATAAATCTGCTGCTCCTGGAATGAGCGGGAAGAATAATAAACAATGTCCAAAGAAAAAGGCCCCTTCCTCTGGAGGATGTTCCTTCCCGGGAGGTAGCGATAAGAAACATTCGGGGCGTCGGTGTTTGGCTCCAGCAGCATCATGCTGTGCTCATCACGTCAGCCAGAATCGGCCCTGTGGCCAAAATCCATCCTGCCCTCCCAACACACGAGCTGGTTGCAGTAATAATAATAACAATGACCCCTGTGGGTCAAATCCTTTAGGCACCGTGGAAGCGGAAGTGGATAGGTTGGTCGCTGCCGCAAGGCAGTACAGCGAAAATGAGAAGTACAAGCTGAAGCAGTTCTACGAAGAGGAGATCATCCGGAAGAAAAAAGCAGTCATACAGGAGTTCAAATGCGCGATGGAGACGGAAGTGATCGCCCCGTTGAAGGCGAAGCTATGCGCTTATGAGAAG
>JAHZNI010003103.1:0-10734 GCA_027744415.1 Seira ritae
TCTCAAAAGTCACAGAAACTGCTTTTGAAACCACCACTGAAGCCTTCACATCAACTAGATCTCCCAGTGATGGTATCACAAAGCAGCCAAGAATTGAAGAAATCATTACAGACGGGACAACTCAGCGATTTTTGCCTACTACAATTTCGCCAGCTACTCAAACTACATTTGAGCAGACCGCTTCCACTGTTGCTGGTATTACTACCATTGCTGGGGAGACAGAAAGCACAACTACAGCCATTCCAGTGACGACTCCGTTTCCATCCGAGAGAACCACCGAAATCCTGTCTGAAACTACTCTTGGTGTGTCAATGTCTACACAAAGACAGGAAGAAGGCATAACGAAGGAGCCAAGAATAGAAGACATTATCACCGATCGAACTACAGAACGTTTCATTCCTAGCACTCAATCCGCGACAACTGGCGTTACAGAGATGACTACAATCCAGCCAGGCAGAACAACTGAAAGTGTGTCTGAAACTACCTTTGCCTCGACAGCTCCCACTACGAAATCCGCGGAGGACATTACAAAGGAACCACGAATTGAAGACATAGTCACAGACCGAACTACTGAACGTTCTTTCCCGAGTAGTACATCTCCTCCTGGCCAAACCACTTACGAGGCAAGTACTATGCCCGGAACAGGCACCACATTCCATTCTGATAGAACTACTGAAGGTGTTTTCGAAACCACTTTAACAGCCTCCACTCTGAAACCCGTGGAGGGCATTACAAAGGAGCCGAGAATTGAAGATGTGGTGACAGACCAAATTACCGAGCGCTTTGCTTCCACCACTACGCCTACATCAGCTCAAACTACTCAGGAGCCAAGCACCATGGCTCCGTTTGGTTCAACGACTATGCCCAGTGCCACCGAAAGTGCGACTACAAGTTTCACTAGAACAACGGAAAACTCATTTGAGACAACTGGGGGTGTCACCAACCTCACTCCAACATCACCAGAAAGCATAACCAAGGAGCCAAGGTCCGAAGATGTCATCACTGACAAAACAACTGAAACATTCCTACCCACCACGCGATCACCTTCAAGTGAATCAATCTTTGAGATGACGACAGTTCCGGGAGAAGCAACGACTAGAACGGGTGTGGTTGGTACTGAATCTACGACTGCTTCTCCCACTGAATTCACTTCAACTCCCACTGGAAGAACTACTGAGCTAGCTTTTGAGACGACCATTGGCGTCGAGACCAGCACACCAGAATCAACAACAATCTCCAAACAGCCCAGAATTGAAGAAATCATAACTGACGGGACAACTCAAAGATTCGTTCCCACGACAACTGAGGCTTCTCCTACCACAACATCTGGAGCCCGTACCAGTCCAAGTGTCGCTGATAAAACAACAGGAGTTCCTTCCGAATCGACAACTTTCTCCATTCAAATGAGTACAGAGAGTGCTTTTGACACTACCATTGGTACTCAGATCCTTGGTGAAAGTACTTCACAAGAACCAAGAATGGAAGATATTGCTACAGACAGGACGACAGAGAAAGCATATCCATCAACTTCTAGTCAGAGTCCAGGCGAGCAAAGTACCATGCCAGAACTTGCTTCCACTACATTGTCAAGTGCTACAGAAAAAGTTACGACAGTTCCTCCTGAAATTCTTTCAACCACTCCTGAAGAAAGAGCCACTGAAAGTGCATTTGAAACCACAACCACACTGGGCGTCACTATTCCCAGTACGACGGGCCAAGAAAGTGCTACAAAAGAAGCAAGAATGGAAGATATTGCGACGGACAGAACAACTGAAAGTTTCCCTTCCACGCAAATGCCCGGTGAAAGTAGTACCAAGCAACCACGAATCGATGATATTGTGGATGACAGAACCACAGAGCGATTCCCTCCAACAACGACTGCATCTGTGTCTGAACTGAGTACTACAACAACCTCAAGTTTCACTGATAGAATTAGCACAGGAACGCCTGAGGTCACGGCAACCACTCTTGCCGGAAGAACAACTGATATTGCATTTGATACTACTATTGCACCTGCCACCACGCCTATTTCATCCCCACAAGAAGGTATAACAAAAGAGCCACGTTTGGAAAATGTCGTGACTGACAGAACAACAGAAAGGTTTGCCCCAACCACGGCGTTTCCTGCGAATCAGACTACAGTAGAGACGACCACAATGTCTGGACTTGGTTCGACTGCTGAAGGGTCTACGACTGCTCTTCCAGAATCAACAACTGCACGAGCCACTGAGAGTGCTTTCGAAACGACACTTGGTTTCGAAACTTCCACCCAACTTCCTGGCGTTAAGATATCAAAAGAGCCACGAATCGAGGAAGTTATCACTGATGGAACAACCGAACGCATGCTGCCCACCACGACATCCTCCTCAGATCAAACCACATTAAGAACAACCACTGAGCCTGGGCTTGGTAGCACAACCCCGATGGGGCAAACTGAGAAAACGACATCTGCTTTCTCTGAACTTGCCTCCACCCTCCCCAGTAGAACTACCGAATCTGCCTTTGACACCACACTGGGCGTCCAGACTTCAACACTGAGTCCAGTGGAAGGCATTACAAAGGAGCCGAGAATAGAGGAGATAATCACGGAAAGAGCCACCGAGCGTTCCCAGACTACCACCGGGTTCCCCTCTGCTCAAACCACAATCCAGGAGCAGAGCACCATGCCTGGCGTTGAGACTACCACCATCACTTCCATATCCTCTGACAACACAACGACAACTTCTCCGGAGGCAGGAAGAACCACAGAAAGTGTCTTTGAAACAACCACCCTCGGCTCCACTCAAACATCAACCCCAGTCCCAATTGAAGGCATTACTAAGGAGCCCAGAATGGAAGAAATCATTACCGATAGAACCACTGAAAGATTCCCTTCAACCACAACTTTCTCTTCTTCATCTCCACCTCAGACAACAATATCTGTACAACAACCCCCATCCGGAACCGAAAGAGCTACAACCACTTCCCCCGAAGTAACAACCCTCTCAACAGGACTAACAACCGAGAGCGGCTTTGAAACCACCCTCAGCTTCCCCACCTCAACGACAACACCCTCTCCAACAGAAAACATCACGAAGATGCCTCGAATCGAAGAGATCCAGACAGACCAGACAACTCTTCCTTACGGCCCCACAACTTCGAGAACTCCAATCACAACTCTAACCTCCCTCCCTCCCTTCTCCGAGTCCACCACTCGTTCTTATGCCAGTCAATTAAGCAACGAAACAGTCACGCCTAGTTTAGAAGAAACTATAGTTGATAGTACCACAGTGATGTCATTCGACGATTCTAGTCTTGATAATGTTACGAATCCTATTATTCCAGTTACCACTCTCCGCTCGTCTGGTGTCACAGATAAGCGGGAGAGAACCTCGAAACATGGGCCATTCTTTGGAGACACGGATACTACTAGTTATGAAACCACAACTCCTCTCGTCTTTGACGGAATGACTGACTCCACTGAAGAAAGTGTATCCCCAAGTGTGATGACAAATCTTACAGCAACCACTCCTCCTCCTCCATTTAGAAATCAGACTACCCGACTTAGAGCACGCTATAATGACGTCTGCGACACTGACTATGACTGTACCTCATTTGAATCATGTATAGAGCAATTTTGCACTGATTTATGTAGCCTCTATCAACCATGTTCGAAATGCTACGCTAAAGATCATAAGGCCTGGTGTTCATGCCCTCATGAAGTTTCTGGTCCATATATTCTTTGCTCTGGGCAGGTTGCTGAAGGTAAATGAGTATCATTTGAAATTTTTTACAAAAACAAACAAGAAAGGTTGGAAGCATGCTCTATTTTTTTGGTCCGCTCTATATAATTTTTTTTGCATGCATGCCGCATTTTTTTACTCCTCTCAAAAATATATTTTTTGGGAAAACTTATTTTTGAGCCTGCCTGGAAATCTGTGGAACGTGGAATGTGTGCGCTATATACGTAAAAACTTGTGTTTTCTTAGAAATAATTAATTTTTTAGTCAATGTTATGTTTCATTTTTAGGAAGAATAAATTAGATGTTTGTTCTTGAAACATGGGAAGAGTGTGTCGTTGCAAGTGGATCACACTTTCTCAGAAAAATATTAAACTAATCCAACCTGAAACGAATGCAGTTTTACAATAATTTTTTCGTGCTACTGCTACTGCTGCTATTGCTATGGAATGCGACTTCAAAAATATCTGTTCAGTGCGAAATCTAACCGGAATGTTTTTTTCCCTTTGTGGGGGAATATGGTGGAGTGAATACTTTTCTCACTACTGCTTTATAATGCAATGTGATTGATGATCTCGTCTTCAGAACATTTTGTGTCAAACAAAACAAAAAATTAACGGCATGATATAGTATGTCAGATTGAGAGACATGAGAACATTTATACGTCTGAGATATTAATTAATTAATTAATTAATTTAACCTCATAGGATAAGAGCATCGAAATAATAATAATATGTTGTTATGTGGTGAAAAAAAATTAACAAATAAGCAAACTACAATGACAGCTTTTTAATTTTACAATGAAAATTAATCCCGCATGAAATAATCTTAATGAAGCAAAAAAAATAATCATGAGTTATGATAAGTATGTTGCGATGGATAAAGTAATCAAGTTGTAAGGAAGTAAATGACTAACTGATTGTGAGCTCTATATGTTCTCTCTAATATTTTGTCCGATTAATTTTATCTCTATCCTTCTTTTTATTAATATATTTATTGGATTGTTTTTTACGCTTTGAAATGTTTTGTTGTGAAAATTTTAACAAGACAATGCACGGCCATTATTTAAAAATGCTAACAATAATATATATATTTTGCTTTTGCATGAAGAATGAACTTATGAAGATTATCTTTTTTGGGATTGATGCGAACTATAGGTGAATGCCAGAGCAATGTCGACTGCCCGAGAAACATGGCTTGTATAAAGGGTCGTTGTGGTGACCCATGCCAGATCAATAGCCCCTGCAAGGAAGGAGAGAAATGTAGTGTTGTCGATCATATTTTGACTTGCGTGGCAGGTAAGAAAGAATTTCTATGGAGAAAAAATAACGAAAAATATAGGGGAAAATTTTAATCATGAAATAATTTTTTTTACTTTCTCCTGAGCAGACAGCAAAAATAACGTTTGCGATCCAACCAATCAAGCTTGCACTGGAGGTAAGTTCGGAAATTTTTCTTATTTCATCTCATCTCATATGCCATCATACCATTCAGAAAGGCTGAGAACAGTGAAGCTTATTGTAATCCTTAAAAGTTTTACGATAAGTTTTGCTTTCTCTCCGAAATAATACATAATTGAACCTAATAATGAACCAATATATGAAATTTACCGCAACCGTAACATGCACAATCATAAAAAAATAATCATGCGCATATAATTAATAACTGATTTATTTACCAGGGCGCGATTTCACATAGAAACTAAAAAAATGATTTATTATTTTATAATGCCAACCAATTTACAATTTATGCTTTTCTCTACCATCATCATAATCATAACTTCAATATATATGATGACGATGAAAAAATATATATTTTGTGGGAAGTATGGATAACTGGATCATTGGAGCACACAAGTTAAAAAAATTAAAATAGGTAACTTATTCCTCATCAAAAGTGAAATATTACCAAATCACCACCGCACTAAATATAATTAAACAATAAATCTACTCCTCCACAACACGAAAAAATGAAAACACTACTACTACTACCAACTACTCTCTGGATAAAAAAACTGATTCCATCAAGTCACAACTACTCCTACTCAACTACTGCTACTATTCGCAAAAAATATACATGTAATTCGGCGATCTAGTCCTCTGACACCTGCACCTGTACCGGATATATGTACTGCTACTAATAAATAAAAAAACTTCTACCTCCCACATCTACCTCTACCATGGAATATAACGGGACAACGGAAAAAAATTAATCAAAATTTCTCCAAACAAAGGATTATAGCTCACTTCTCTACCAATCTACCATCTACACTCACTAACCCCCGTCACACGAAACAGGTTAATATCCACAATAAAAATAAAATTATATCATACACGAATACATATATAATATATAATTAATCTTTTTTCTTCCTTTTTTATCATTCTTTCCAAACTATATATACCAATAATACCACACATTCCAATTCCAACCAAGTCAACTCATTCATCATTATAAAAACATCCAAAAAATCACATTTCCTTTCCAAACCAAAAACCAACTTCATCTTTTTTTCTAACTAAAATCCAACACTCTTTACTTTCTCTATCTATGCTTTCTCCATTATATTGCTTTTTCGCTTTTTTCATGCCACATTAAATACAAAATATTACGACGTTCTTTCCAAACAAAAAAATAATTTCCACACAAAATACTTTTCCAGCTAATTAATAAATTCAACAATTCGTAAGTATGCAAAACAATTCATTTTTTTTAAGATATAAAACAAAGAGAGATTTGCATGCAAGCAATGAATTTTCTTTCTACTTTGTTTTTGTTTCAAGCAAACGAATGAATAGCATGCTTACGTTGTGTCTTGTGCCGTACAAAAAATACGATGAAAATGAACATTTATTAAAACAAAAGCTTTGCATCTCCACAACAGCTACTGACCTTAAAACAAATTGCAAATGATAAATAATTTTTCACTAACTTTTTTGTTTTGAGGATTGGATTGGATAATAAAAAAAATAATATGATTGTTTGAAAGCAAAAGTAACAAAAACGAAATAGCATTTACTATACCATAACATAACAGTCAAATGGAATGATTTATTAACCCAAATTTATTAGAGTTGCATGCAAGTTTGAATTGTGAGAGTTTGAGTCGCGGGAAAATTTGAAAAGGGAAGAAGACAAAAAGTAGATTTGAAAATTGAATCAATTAACAAGCAAAGTAAGTGTAAAGCATGAGCCCGCGAAGATATAAAGATTTCTTTTGCTTGTCTCGTTCAAGAAGTTTTTGTTGATAAGCCTGACTTAGAAAACTAAAAAATGTTTGATAAATAGCAAGGCTGGCCTGTTTATATGTTTTACTGTATACCTTTTTTCTGTATGATTCCTTGAAATTTTACTGTTTCCCTGCAAGTTTGTACTTCATTGTCTTTCCTTTTCTGTTTATAAAAATGTTTGTGTATTGAAATAATGCATGTTGGACAACTTTCTTTGACATGAGGAATCTAATATGAATGTATGTTTTTTTCTAAAAATGAAGGTTGTCGTAATGATAACGACTGCCAGCCGGATGAAGCTTGCCACGGAGGATATTGCCTGAGACCTTGTGATTCTCAGCCTTGTGGAACGAATGCCATCTGCAAGAATTACAATCACAGGGCGGTGTGCCGCTGTCAGGATGGCTATGTTGGCGAGCCGACAAGGAACTGTGACCGGCCACCCACTCCAGGAGTATGCCAGTATAATGAAGACTGTCCTCCCAATAAATTCTGTGATCGACTTAATCGGGTCTGTTTGTCGCCGTGCATGTCCGACACTTGTGGAAGGAATGCGGAGTGTGTGGTCGAGAATAGGGAGGCTAGATGCAAGTGTTTTGCTGGGTTTGAGGGAAATCCTTACCATTCCTGTGATAGACGTAAGCATAATAACTCTTTTTCTCAAGAAATTCTTCAATGGTAGAACAATAATATAATTATATTATTTTGTGGTTGTTGTAGCTATGCCTGGATGCCGTAGTGACTCTGACTGCCCATCCCACCTTGCATGTTTCCAGCGCAAATGTGTCAGCCCATGTAACTGTGGAACTAATGCCATTTGCGAGGCAGAAAATCATCGTGCCCTCTGCAAATGTCCTCTTGGATTTTATGGCGACGCTGGGAGAAAGTGCGAGCCTAAGAAGGACCCTTGTAACCCATCTCCTTGTGGTAAAGGGGCAAGATGTGAGTCGACGAGCAGGGGAGCTGTATGTTCTTGTCCTAGGAAAACGACTGGAAATCCTTTCTTGGAATGCTGTAAGTTTTTAACTTTCAGCTTTTGTTTAATTCGTTTGCAATTATGAGTTCCATTTCCTTTGGTATTGCAATAGTGAATTTGATGACGATTGATTAAAGGCTTTAAATTCATTTTACTTTTTGAATTTGAAGATCCTGAAGGTCCATCTTGTGAAGGTGTTAATTGTGGGCCCAACGCCGGCTGCAATATTGTCCAAAATCAACCAGTTTGTTACTGCCTACCAGGCTACAGTGGCTCACCTCCGAACTGCAGACGTTCAGCGGATGCCTGTGCTGCCAACTCTTGTGGCCCCAACACGCTTTGTCAAGTCGAGCCAGGAAATGTCATTCGCTGTACTTGCCTTGATGGCTATATCGAGCGGCCAGACACTCTACAAGGTTGTGTGGAAAAGAAGAATCCATGCGAGCCAAATCCATGCGGTCATGGAGCAGTGTGCGACACTACAAGAAATCCACCATGTTATTGCCCAGGAGGACTTTATGGCAACCCCTATTCCAACTGTACTCAACCGGGTGTCCAACTTTGTCGACCTGGACCATGCGGTCCCAACGCAGATTGCTACACTCAGAACAGACGTGAAATCTGCAAATGTAAATATGGATTTGAGGGAAGTCCATACGAAGCTTGCCATCCTGTCATCGACCCCTGCGTACCATCTCCATGCGGTCCGAACACAGACTGTAGGAACCATAATGGAAGGGCTGTGTGTACATGTAAGAGAGGTTATAAGGGACATCCTATCAGTCACCAAGGCTGTCAACCAGACTGCGTTAAGAACGACGACTGTCCAGATTCCAAGGCCTGTATTAATTACCAATGCGTGGATCCGTGTCCATCCGCTTGTGGCATTGATGCTGAATGTAAACCTCAAAACCATCGTCCAGTTTGCTATTGTCCCTATGGCTTGGAAGGCAATCCGTATGTCCGTTGTATTCCACGGAGACAACCCGAACCTGCTAAGCAGCGTGATCCATGCAATCCATCCCCCTGTGGAGCTAACGCCAACTGTAAGGTGTATGGAGGTCGTCCAGTTTGTTCTTGCATACAAGGCTATCATGGCGATCCACTAATTGGCTGCAAACCCGAGTGTGTAACCAGCGTAGATTGTCCTGACAACAGGGAATGTAGAAACCTGAAATGCGTCGATCCATGTCCAAATATGTGTGGCGTTAATGCGGAATGTACTGCTTTGAATCATCGTGCAGTCTGCCAATGCAAGAAGTATCATACTGGAGATCCATACACTGAATGTCTGAAGGCCGTCTATCCACCTCCGAGACCAGCAACCCCTATAGTCCAGCATAGACCAGTTTGCTCCTGTCCACCATCCAGACAAGGAGATCCATTTGTATCGTGTGAAAGAAGGCCAGTTTCTAAACCACCTCCACCTCAGCCTGTCAAAAGACCTTGTGATCCGTATCCATGTGGCGATAACACAGTTTGTGAGGAGAAAGGACAAGTTGCCGTTTGCAAGTGTAAACCTAACTACTTTGGAAATCCAGGATTGGGATGTAGACCAGAGTGTGTGCTCAATCAAGACTGTCCCACCGATAAGGTTTGCAATGACTACAGATGCAGAGATCCATGTCCAGGAACTTGTGGAGTTAATGCTGTTTGCAGAACTCATAATCACGTGCCAACTTGCCGCTGTATTGAAGGATTCGATGGAAATCCATTTTCTGTGTGCACCAAATACGGTATGTTTCTGAGAATTCCTGAGTTTTTTTAATTTCCAATTAAAATTATTTAAAAATTGTATGTCATTTAAATGATTTAAAAATGAATATTTGCTCGTGTCCATGTTTACAGTTCCACCAGAGCCAACAGATCCTTGTCAACCTAACCCATGCGGTCCTTACAGCGAATGCCGAACCTTGTACGAACGTGCTCTCTGCAAATGTAATCCAAGCTATATCGGATCTCCACCAAACTGCAGACCTGAATGTATCGTGGACTCGGATTGTCCCTTGGATAAGGCATGTCGTCAACAGAAGTGTGTCGACCCTTGTCCTGGAGCGTGCGGACAAAATGCCAAATGTAGCGTGCGCTACCATTCTGCTGTCTGTACTTGCCTCAATGGATTCAGAGGAAATCCAACGACATTCTGTTCAAGGATTCCAGAGGAGCCTCCACCACCTCCCAGGGATCCTTGTCATCCTTCTCCTTGTGGATACAATGCGGAATGTAAGAACCAAGGCGGAAGAGCCATTTGTTCTTGTCTCGCGGGATACTTTGGAGCTCCTCCTTACTGTAAACCTGAATGTACTGTTAGCGCAGAGTGCTCTAGAAATAGAGCTTGCATCAAGTACAAATGTGCAGATCCATGCAATCCATGTAAGATAAACTAAATTCTTCTTATTTTAAACATCTAATTTTTTCGAAAAGTTTACTAAACTAAATACAATTTATTTTATCGATTTTCAGCGCCTTGTGGAGTGGACGCAGAATGCCAAGTCATTGACCACATTCCAGTATGCTCATGTCCAAGACCTGGATACGAAGGCGATCCATTGGTGCGCTGTCACAAAGTTATTGGTAAGAAAATGCAAAATTTCAGTAAAATTATAAATTCTAAAAACCTTCAAACTTGAAATACTAATAATATCATGATTTTTTATAGCTCCTCCAATCAAGGTTGACCCTTGTTCCTCCATCTCATGTGGTCTCAATGCCCAATGCCGCGTCATTAACGATCGAGCCGTTTGCGAATGTATCTATCCAAACGAAGGTGATCCTTACATTGCTTGCAAGACTGAATGTCTTCGTCATG
>JAHZNI010003104.1:0-10857 GCA_027744415.1 Seira ritae
TACATATTTGTGCTATACATCCAGTGATCCCGTCGAGTTGCGCCACTGAAAAATGTTGGTATGGTCATTGCATTCCAGAAAGTGGAGGTCGTGTCGTGTTGCGCTGGAAACGCAAGATTGCGATTGACATGGATTGATTGGCATGCGCCCTTTCAGAGGAGTTACGTAAAAATCCGTGCACAAAGCACGCACAACACGGATACGATTTATAATCTACTATACATTTGGTACTTGGAGATTTGTAATTGATATGCAAATATAGTAAAAACCACTTTTGTCGTTGCTCTAGTATAGGTACATATAGCGAACTCTGAAAATGAAAACAAATGTATACTCTTTGTCTCCACTCATTACCCCTTTTAGTGACGAAAACTTGACAAGACGTTGATTACTAAGAAGAAAATGAGCGATTTCGTCAAATTCGCTTGACCTTGACAAGTGCATAGGGTGTGGTATGAATCCCATTTTTATCTGCTTAAGATTAAGATTCTTGTTTATGCACAAAAGAAAATAATAATAGAAGATTAAGTAGTCCATTCGCTATTAAGAACCATTCTCCAATAATTATATCGTTTTATTTTTGCTCAAAAATCCAAAGTACCTAATCCAGGTCTGGTCTTTTAGAACACGTTTTGTACTTAGTTGATTACTCATTATCACAAATAAATAACTCGTTCTATCTTTTGTTGACAAAGACGTAATCTGGATGACTCAAATATGCACCTTCAGTTCGAAAGTTTATATGAAATTTAATGAAATCGCATTTTAGCACTTGGACAGCTTTCCCAAGTTTTATTTTCCCAAATTATTCCATGGATTGACGTGGTTTTAAATGACAAAAGTTTCTAAATCTAAATTAAAATATTTTTTTAAAGTTTACGTTGGTATAATGCATGAATTTTTTGTAGATGATTTATTAAAATTTACGTTTCATTGATTCGAAGAGAAATTTTGGTATAGCCACAGACAAGGCACGTTGTTGTATTATGAATAACGTGCTTCGTCTTTGTTGAATAGCAAAAGGAATTTTTACAGTCAGCGTACAACTTCAATGGTTAGTAAAAAGAGGGAGAGATTTTAATTTATAGCGACATGAAGATTGAAGGAAAGTTGCTTTCTTTCACCCTTCAAAAAATTTGTTTCGATTTTGGAAGAAAAGTCTTTTTCACGATGATGAAGGTTTGTGATGATCTGTTTCAGTAGTGGGGTAATACGATACGAATTCAGCTGAAAAACTTAAATACAAATCCTTGAGGATGAAGAGCAAAATTTTGATGGTAAACCTTTATTGTGCAATTTTATGTGAAGTAATTACAAGTATAATTTTTGATTTCGACATTTACATAGAATATTTATAACAGACTTGTCATGTTAAACTATGCCTGATATTTTATGCGCATCAACGCGCTTTAATATAAGATCAGATCAATGTACTTTAAGTACCGTGCGATTATTCTCAACTTAATAATATTTTGATTGTACATTGATAGATAGTACATTGATATATAATAATACGTAAGCATAAATGATATATTCACAACAACTAATTACTGATTATGTGTATTTGCAGAATTTTATAACGACTTAAACTATCCACCTCCCGATTTTCCTTTGCGTGCATCATACTGTGAATAATATTTAAATCTAGCAAAACTCCATGAAAATGTTTTTTGCTGCTTACAAATATAAATATTCGTAAAAGTATCTATACTCTAAGTAAATGCTGTTCCCCTTGTAATCCCCCAGCCATTCAATCCTCACATGTTCCATGTTCAAATTAATGTCCTATTTAAAAGTGTATTTTCCTAATATACTAAGTTTTATAACTTTTTTTTGAGAGTCGATGATTTTACGGTACCGGTATTATTCTTCTCTTTTTGAATTAAAAAAGAATACGTTTGTCCTAACTAAATGTTTTCACTACATTAACTATTATCTACTAGACACACAAAACCTACCTAACTGTATTTGTGTAATTTTTTTATACAAACCAAAAACAAATTTATTGCTTACGAATGACACGTTTTTACTGACGGTGATGGTCCTACTAGAAAAAATTCGGTACCGAAATTAAAAAGACAAACATGAAAATTTTCACAAAAACAATAATAGTTTACACGAGTCTCTTTGTCTCTATTCTCAGGTGCCTGTTCTGGTTCTGTGTGATGCTTTCCCAGTTTTAAATGTGCAGACCCTATTTACACTTTCGAAACCAACTTCATTCAGTTCATTTAATATTATATTTTAAGTTTGACTTTCTAAAATTACAATTCCTAAATAAAATTACGAATTTTATTTACATTGACACTTATTGATCAGCCAATTTGTTTTACAGTATACCATAAATACATGAACTACCTAGTCTTTTGGAAATATAATTATTTTTTTATATTTTCCCAGTGCATTTTACAATATTTACAGTAAAGTGCATCTTATTCTTTGAGCAAATCTATCATCGTGCTTTCTTTGAGAAACTTGTTAACTTTGAAGGTTTAGATCCTCAAATCATCCTTAAAATATTAATTTAATTTATTTAAAAGTGAATTATATATTTTATTTTACAATTTAACACAGTCAAATTAGCACGAGATTTTAAGATTCAGTGAAATCGTATTTACAATAGCCTTACCTGCGTGTTTTCTCACATCACCCCGATTCACCTACCGTCCCCCTTATGCATTTCCTCGTCTTCCCCTTCTTACAACTGCAACAGAATGATAAGGTACGTTGTTACGATGGAGAAGAACGTGAGGATCGTACTGCCCTGAATATCGTAGTAGTCCCCGCAGTTGATCCCGAGGATCCTGCAAGCATGCAGTTTGACCTCCGCAGTTTCGTACGGCTTCCCACCCCGGAGCAATTTAGGTATCTCCTCCAACCAGCTGTAGATGAATATTTCCGAGTCCTCGCCCAACTTACCCAGGAAAGGCAAGAGGCAGCAGATCCTCAACGTGAAGAAGATCGAGTAGGTCGAGAAGAAGATGGACGTGACCAGAGAAGTGCTTTCACTCGAGCGGAGGAACACGAAGATCAGGATGCACATCATCGCCAAATACAAAGTCTTCAATTTTTCAAATAAAAGTAAGTTAAGGATCTATTCTGAAGAATAAGAAGTTACTTGGTGATCAAATTAGAAATGGTAACGTTACCTGGTGAGCCAAGAAGCTGCCAGAGAAGCATTCGTTGATGTTCTCAACTACGAACTCGACTCGTCTGTAGTTGTCGGTGGCTTCCTCGACCTGCATTTCTTGCTGGGATCCTGGCTGGGTCGCGTCGCGCTTCTCGATGTTCTCTGCGATAGTGGCGACGTCCAACGTATCGTTCTTTGGCTTCTTGCGGCCGCACACAGCTCGGCGTTCCATGGAGACGCTGTTCAGGTTTGAGAGGGACTCGATGCAATGGCGGATGGACCTAACGCAAGCCTGTAAAAATATATAATTTTGCAAATTTAAAAATTGAAATTTCAGAAAAGAGTTACACACTGCATTATATTATAATATAATTTTTTACCATCATCAATATTTCGAAGGAGCCCACATGAATGATGCACAACCCGACCATGTAGAATTCGATCGCTGCACTCACAAAAGTGAGCAACATTGTCAACTGATCCGGATTCTTCTGGTTGAACAGCGACGTGAAGTACGCTGGGAACTCGGGGTTCGCCAGGTTATGTATCCCCACAACCATACTCGTTGTCAACGTGATGAACGTATACATCCACAGGAGTTTCTTGAAGGTCCGCTCCTGCGCAAAGTAGCAGAACAATCCACGGCGGAACTCATCATATTCCATTCCCTCCTTGATCAGTTTCGGGTCAGCCATGTTGAAGATTGACTTTGACACTTTCTTTTCACCGATGCCGACGCCTATGAATAAATAATTAATTAGGAATTACAAATTGCATAAATTAATAAAAATACAATTATTATTTTACCTCCAATGATATCCCGCTCCAGTTGCATCCACTGTGTCAGACACTCACTCAGCTTCTGCCTCTTCTTCGAGTACAGTATGATCGTGGGCAGCGGGAATATAGCCATGATCAACCAGCAAGACTGGGAGAACCACCCCAGCTTATCCACTTTCCCCATCACTGAACTTACCGTGATCATCCCGAACTGGTATCCGAGATACCCAAGTAACCCCAAAGAATTGAGAGTACTCCATAGCTTGACTATCCCAGACCTGTGGTACTCGACCAGCGTCCCGTCCTCCTGGATATTGTAGGGGTAGACTCCGAAGTAGGTGCAGATGTTGAAAAAGCGCATGTACGCTTTGGAGTAGACGCGCGACATCTTGGATGATGGTGGTGGTTATATGAATTCAGGTACAGAGTGAAAGGTTGGAAAAAGGAAAATTGAAAAACTGAAGGGACTATGTTACGCTTCAACTGCTCGGTGGAAACTGAGCAGGGACCTCGAGTCTGCGAATTATTTTAAGTCAAATATAGTCATGTCAGTCATGTCACCTTCGTGTCCATCGATTTTTATTATATTTCCAAGAGAAAACTGACGTGGACGTGTTTAAAATTTTCCGTTGAATTATTTAGTTGTTTTGTTTTTCCCAGGGAAAAGACAGGGGAGCGATACATACATGCATGAATACGTTTGCATGAGCTGGAGAAGTCGAAGAAGTCATTAGACATGGCAAAGTCATATTTTCTCTGAGGGTTTATTAATTATTGACTTGATTATTATTGGGGGAGAGAAGCACAGTACAAGATTGGATATGGATATGGATATTATATGGACTATTATATGGGCTGGAGTTTTAAGTCGGGTGGAGTATTGACTTTTTTGTTGGCCATCTAAATATTGGGAAATGTGGTAATTATGTGCGGCTTCATTTCATGTCTATTTGATGGAAGCTACTTTTTTGGAATAATGTCGAGCTTACTTGAGCTATTTTGCATGGAACAAAAAAAGAAAAGTTTAAAAAGGAGAGAAAGTTTGTTTTTGATGGGACACAAAAAAATGCTTAAGAAAGTAGCTTTATGTCATGCATTTTGAAGCGACGGGGTATAGAGAACTTACATAAAGTTTCTGTGACAGGCAATTATGACTGTATGTATTTTGGGGTGACGTGAGAAGTGTGATGGCTTGACCTCACTCACACGCAGAGCAGAGATAAAGATAACGATCTGCAAAAGTGCAAAACAAGTATCTATTTTTCCACACGCATTTTTTCTCGTGTCATGGCGGTCGTTGTTGATGATGGTGATAGAGATATGACAATTAGGAAGATTTAATGTGGGTCAAGCATGCTTGGTATTTTTCAACTTTTGTATGCATTGTATTTTGCATTTCACCATTTAAAGGAGCATTTCTGGATTTGATTCCTCCAGTTTTTAAACCAAATTGTGGAAAATCAATAGCTTGAATAATTGAGTATCTTCATGACTTTTTGAGCCCCGGAATATAATATGATAAATCAATATCGAAAATTTGAGCAAACTCCAAATTCTTCCGCTACATCGCAGCGGCACAGCTCCATATCCTGGAAATAAATAATATGGCTGCTGGAGCTGGAAAGTGGGAAAGCAGCAGCGCTTTATAAAATCAAAAATTATATCCACCCGAGAATGTATTATTTGACTTTTGCGGTTTTGAATATTTTAACGATTCCAAAATATATATCGTCGTAAACCCTCCTATGTATATATACTCCGTCTAGTTCCTCCATCCCTCCATCCATCGCGCTTGCAAGAACGTCCTGGAAAAATTCAACAGCGCAATAGGAGCAGCGTCGATAAAGCCGTCCAACTCTTGTCCTCTAAGCCAGTTTCGACCTGGGCTTTGAACTGTCAACACGGAAGTCGCTCTCGTCGTTATATTTTCTTTTAAGTGT
This sequence comes from Seira ritae, assembly GCA_027744415.1. Taxonomy (NCBI): domain Eukaryota; kingdom Metazoa; phylum Arthropoda; class Collembola; order Entomobryomorpha; family Entomobryidae; genus Seira; species Seira ritae. Next base: position 5,851 of record JAHZNI010003104.1, read on the forward strand.
TACATAAAAAAGGCTGAATACGTCATTCATTTCAGTTTGATTCAGTTTAGCGAATCAATTTTTTAAAAAGTGATCTCAAGTTCAATTTCACCCCAAAATCATGGATGACACCGGCTTCGGCTCCTATTCATTCTACTTCAAATTGCTCCGCAATTTCGGAGCATTCCCTTTCAGGATCGAGCATACAGGCCTGAAAGTAACCTACTATCCTGGGGGATTGTTCAGTCTATTCTACTACATCAACTTCATAGGCGTGACCTTCGGAGCTACATTCCAAGCTGTAAAGCTACTCCTGACTATCCAGTATGACCCTGACCCAATCAACATCATTGCCCAGTTGTGCTGGATGTTCGCAATGTGCATTCCCCTCAGTAACATGAACGCGTACATCAGGAGGGAAGAGAAGGTGGCGCAGAGTGTGGATGCCTGGTGCCAGTTGGAGCGGACTGTAATCGGTGAGTAAATAAAGTAAGATCAATAATTTTGAAGTAGAATTGAGAATGAAAAGATTCCCTTTTCCCACACAGGCTCCAGCCTCCGCGGTCTCCCGAACATGCCAAGCGGCCCTCTACCGACAATGTCCGCATGCCATGCAGCTCAGAACAGGCTGTTCCGGAAGATCTCGTTTCTGTACCTCCTGATGGGGATAATCGGATTCGTTGGCATGGGCATGCACTACTGGTTCGTGCCGCGGTTCCCTGCGTATCTCTACAGCATCGTCGATGAGGAAAATCCCATCATCATGTATGCTGCGGGGGGTAAGGAGCTCAAAGCATTTAATATTTAAATCAAGTACAATTTAAACTTTGCTTAAATTCAATTCTTTTTTCTTTAGTCTACCAACTCTGGATCGTCATCATAATCTGGAGCCACATCTACGGGACAGAGGTACACTTGTCCCCAACATTTACTCTTTCATAAAAATTTTTGTTAGAAGTTTTTAAATGAATTTTCCAGGTGCTCATGGTAGTAGCATCAGGGTCACTGGTTCACTGCCTCGAGACACTGTCGTACAGAGGAGCCGTGGTCATGGCAAACAACCAGTGCGACGTTCCCCATCTCAACGAAGTGCTCATCAAGAACTGGGCAGCGTTCGAGGGCAAAGGTCAAGGAAACACCACGCAGAAGGCTAACTTCAGCAACGTCCACACTGAAAAGGCTCAAGAGAAAGTCATGAGTGCACTGCAAACCCGCATCAAAGAAGGTGGGAAGGGATATGACGACGACAGTGTGTACCTGGCAAGTGTCGTGCAAAACGTCGTGGATATTCAGTATGCGTTGGATAGGTAAGGAATACATAAGCTAAAATTATATGTACATTAGTTTTAGGTATGAGTTCAACAAGACTTATCGATTTCCCTCCCTTTTGCAGGTACAAGGACGTGGAGGGAGTAGTGGACGGACTGAACAACGCATACGCCAAAATGCTATTCAACCATCAGTCGATCTACATGATGCTCATGTGTACGCTCTTCTACACACCGATCAGGCACTTGAAAATCCTGCCCGTTGAAGGATCCCTCCTGTTCGCTGTCATCGCCGTGTTCTACTGTATCAGGCTCTTCATATTCTACCCGAGTATGGGGAGGCTGAACGTGATGAGCAACACTTTCGTTGAGAGCTGGAAGGAGGGTGAGTTTGGAATTTTGGAATGGAGGGTGAAATCATTTCAAGGAAACATGTAACTTCCATTTAAAATTTGTCATAATATTGTCCTTAATTCCCCCTTCAGGACTGCGCCACATCCCCCGCGGAAAGTACGCGTATGAGTTCTACCTGCACAAGCTGGAGAGTTGCAGGAAACTGGCGTTCGACTGCGGTGGTTTCTACCTGATGCAGAAAGGGACCGTGTTGACGTTCGTCAGTATCGTCACTACCCATATCATTGTGTTGCTGCAGTTGTACTAAGGAGGGTATGGAATAATCACACTATGGATTATGGACAACAATAACCAACGTAATCACTGTGGAATGGATGGAATTGATTTTTTGTGGGGTATAATGAGACCAAGAAAATATATTATATTTAGCAACACTGCGCGTGTGTGATCGATATTAAATATGGCGGATCTCTTTCAACTGACCTTGAGGTGGTTTAATAGAAGGCTTCTGAACATTTCATGGAGTAAGTGTAGTATTGCAATGGCGTTTTCTATACATGACAAGACCACTTGTTAGATATATTATTATGACCACTTGTGTATACATGACCACTTTATTTCGACTTCGACTGTCGACCTGTATGTATTATGTTTTATATTATATGCATGAGTATGTGATTGACTGACTGATCAAAACGTTGCACGTAAGCGTAAGGATATCTATAGTTGGTCGGAATGAATTAAGGAATAAGTCAATAATTCAACTAACTAGACTAAGCTATTTACTAAGTTAATCATAGAGAAAATATGGGAGTCGGAACTTAATTATTTAGAGAATTTGAACGGAATACAAGAGACGCACGAGTAAAAAAGGATGTACAGCACTTGAACAAGCATGGCTACCTAAAACTGATCGAGGGAGTGGTTATTACACTAAATCGCATTAAGCATTTACATTATAGGTTTACTTAGGTCGGAATAATTAAAAGTATTCCATTGGAATATGTAATAGAATATGTATATGAATCCATTTAAGCTATTTTAGTTTTGTTTATAAAGAATTTTGCGAGTCACAATTAAATAATTTTTAGGGTAAATGAAGTTGCTCGTAAACATTTGATTTTGGTCGATAAATATGTAGCTCAAGTGATTTTAACCATGTTTAAGGAATAATGAGAGCATTTCATTATGAACCTGCAAACAATACAGCTATACTCGACTTATCGTAAATCAAATAAGAAAAATGAGAATATTTCTAGGAAAATGAGGCATGTAAATCAATTTCAAGCTAAATTAGAGGTTTCGCGGTGAAAGCAGCCCAAATGAAAATGATTTTTCTCCGCGAATCTATGAAGTCAAGAGCCTCGTAAGTTGAGTCTTAAAATATAAGGTACATATTTGAAACAGGCGAATCCATTTATAAAAGCACAGTTGAAGGTGTGATGTACAAAACAATTAATGATGTCATTCATTACATTACCTATGCAATTAATGTGCTTGTGTAGTACCTTTATGTACCTACTTTAAGTACCTGTGGCAAATAATTAAGTTAACAAATGATCGTTTCTTTATATTTATTGTAATAATCAATAATGCACCACAATTTAAATTATCTATATATTATTCTCGATTTATTTATAATGATAGTACAGGTAATGTTGGAGCGACTGTGATTTGTAAATAGATGAAGTAATATTACAGTCAATCATTTTTTCAACAATTTAATGTACACTTGTAAATATGCAGCTTTTAAATCATGTCATGTTTAAAGGGAATATATTAGAACAATAAAAAACTGAATTTTGAGAGCAAACAAGAGATGGCACGCGCGCATATCATAATAGTTTCCGTCGGCAATAAATAAAGGACTAGAAGAGGGTATTATGAACGAGGATAAAATACTCGACTCGAGCTACTATCTATGTAAATACTACTCGTTAGGGTTGGGTTGCTGCTGTTGGGAAGACGACGAAGAAGTCGCAGGGTTAGATCCACTATTATTAAACCTCCGAATATGAGACAAGCATGATAACATTCTGATCATGAACGCTGCAGGGACTGTTATCGTGTCCTTCGTTTCCTCCAGCATCACTTCGTTGCGGTTCATCAGCTAGAAAGCATTTTAAAACCAAGTGTACTGAATTTAAAATTGTGAATTGAGCATACATATAATCGTTTGGTGCATATTTTAAAAAGCTCTTACCTCTCTCGCAGCGACATAGTCAAAAGTCGACTCCGTAGACATCGGAGCGAATGCAAAGAATTATTTAAACGAAAGATTAGATTAATTTAATTATTAGCTATGCTGTTGCTAGAAATGTAGAAATTTTGTTTTTCAGAAATTGAGGATACAATTACTTCAGCATTGAGGAGGATCAGCGTTTACTTCAAAAATGTACGAGCAAAAATTGGATAATTTATCGATTGATTTTATGTAAGGATAAGTTTACTTAGCCCATTTCCTTCAAACATATTTTTCAAAACTTAATCGATTTCAGAAACAGCGAAAGAGCGAAACTGCTTTAAAAATCTCTTACCTCAATATTCAAAAATGAGAACCACATAAATATGACACAACAAAGGAAAGCTGTTACCTAATTGATTTCCAAGGGGAAAATCTCAACTTGCCCCAAAAATCACAAAATAAGCTTCATCAGCACGATGCTTTGAATTGCCACGGTAAACGTTCAATGATAAGTGATCGATGAATTTTTGTAATTATAAAATTCCGGAACCTGAGCTTCGTAGAGAAAATCAAAAAATGTCGTTCGTTTAAACGAATATGAGAAACTAAAACTTCATACATTTCAGAAACTTTTAAATCAGCAAATTGTTTCCAAATCAAAATACGCCCTCAATGAAATGTGAAGATTGCGACCCACACAAACATGACGTGGCGAAGCAACACTACTACCAAATCAGTTTCCAAAGAAAAAAATTTCACTTCGCCCCAAGGGATAAAATGAGCCCCTCAAAACATGACGCTACTTTAGTGACAGTGATTCATGATTTCGTTGCCACAGCAAACTTAAATTAAAATATTATCCTAAAATTCCGGGCCATTAAACTTATCAAAATGAATTTATAAGAATTAAGGAATTAACTGAATATATTTACCGTGCATTCCTATGTCCAGTATATTTCATGATGATCTTCCCACCCGGGCTTCTCTTGACCACTTTAGTACTCCTCTCAGGCAATTTCATAGAACTCGTGCCGGGCTCGTTATCACTGGGGTCTGGTGTCCTTGGTGGTTGTGAAGGAGGAGCCATCACTTGCTGCTGCTCCCCACCAACACCCCGCTCAGACTCGCTACCAACACTAACTGAAATCAGTCCTGCGTTACTACCACCTTCCCTATAGCTCAGGGATACTGCTCCTGGCTCGACATTGTGACTGGTGGCAA